>VZTF01000387.1:57558-93275 GCA_013397755.1 Cnemophilus loriae
GCCCCGGACCCGCCGGGCGAGGACGGCGAGACCTGGCAGCGCTACGAGGAGCTCTGCAGGAGCCTCAACATGGACGAGCGCGCCCGCGCCGAGGCCTGGCTCAGCTACCAGAGCATGAGGCGCAACTACACCCTGGAGGTGACGGAGGGGCGACGGGGTCCCGGCCGGCCCGGGGGGAGCCCGGCGGGAGGCGGGGGGTGAAGTGCAGAGGGAAGGGACGGCGGTGGAGGCGCGGCGGCCTCGCACCGCCCGGGCACGGGAATAACCATCGCAATTTGGAGTGATCGCGGCGGAGAGGTGTCAGAAATGGAAGTGCCCCCGCCGCTGTGGTCCTGCCGCTCGCAGCAGTTCTGCCCGGGAGCGGCACGGTGGCCTCGGCCAGCGCCGCTCCGCAGGCGCGCGGGGCCCGCGGAGATGCCCAGCGCAGGTGTGCTCACACTGGGTAGTTATTTACTGGGGGCTTGCGCGGCCGCTGCACGGCCCGGGCCGGGGGTAAAGGGTAAAAGGTGAAGGGCAGAAGGTAAAGGATTGGTCACGTCGTTGTTGAAAACAGGAACACGCGGTGACGCGCCCGGGAGCTTCGGAGGCGCCTTTTATCGGTGCCTTCCTATAGCAAAGCTGGCGCTTGTGATAACCCTGGGCAGTTCTCGGGGCTCCGCAGCGCTGCGCTCCCCGTGAGCGGGCGGCTCTCAGGCGGAGCTGCGGCGGCTCCGCACCCGCGGCAGGGCTCGGTCCTGCGGGGCCGGGGCCGCCGTGCGGGCAGGAGGAGCCCCGCTCCGGCAGCGCCTCTGTCACAGCGCAGACGGGCAGCGATGCTCGGGAGGGAGCCTTGCCCTGCCCCCGGAGGTGTGCGCTCACCTGGGCCCGTGACATCACGTAGCCCGGCAAAACCACAGCATGGAATTGAGTTTGGCCTCTTGTTTTACCTGTCCTTCTCCCACTGAAGTGTCACTGTTTGATCAAAGAGGGAGAATAAAATTTCAAGTATTCGTTAGAATTAATTTCTGTCTTTAGGTACCAGACTGAATAATTGTTCGGCTGTGTAATACAGAGTAAACTGGAAACTATATTTTTCTTTTCCTACTGTCCGTTCAGGGCAGAGGAATGTTTTGGTAGCAAGAACTGTAGCCTTTCTTTTTTTTTGCCTTTTTCTTTTAAATCCAAGCAGTGCCAAATGCTGTAGGGGCACAACACTAAAATATATATATTTATATACTCAAAGTGTTTTTCAGACTTTGAGTCAAACGTGAAATTTATAATGGTAACTAGTAATTTTAGGTTTGATGTAGTTCAGTGTCTATTTAGCACCTGTTTTGTTGCAGTTAAAATCCAAAGCACACAGAACTTTGAAACAGCAAATCAACTTTCTCACTGGTTGAACTTCATCTGTTCAGGACACAGTTCTTTTCCCCGATGCTGGGGTAGCTGAAAAGCATGTTTTTCTTTTCAGTGAAGTTTTTTAGATGCCTGATGTTTTGATTCACAGGGAAATGACATGCATTGGCTGGCTTGTGCCTTGTACGTGGCTTGCAGGAAAGCAATTCCGACTGTGAGCAGAGGAACAGCGGAAGGAAATTACGTATCCTTAACCAGAATCCTGCGCTGTTCAGACCAAAGGTAACTTTTCTTCTTGCTGATTTTTAAACACTTACAAAATCTCAAAGACTGCTTATCACCTTGTGAAATTGGAAATAGAGAATAAAAGCTAGATCTGCTTTTTGTTTCCTGCTTTTGAAGATAGATTTTATATCACTGGAATGTTTGTGTTATAGCTCACTGCCACAGACGTAGGGCACCTCCTTTGGCTCAGTACTATGTTCATAAAAATGCTGTTTTTCAAAATAAGAGATTGACTTCCTTCACTCAAAGGAGAAAGAAGCCAGTCACTGAAGAACAGTCAATTATTGGGGTGTGCAAAGTGGGAACTTCTCACATGAGAAACCCTTTTTAGTTCGCTGTGGAAATATTCACATGATTTATCTCCATTTTTTGCATAAGAAAACTTCACTTTTCACATGTTCTTGCTGAAGTCACTAAATGAGGTCATAATCTGATGAATAAATTTGTGTCAAATGCTTATGTCCTTAATAAAGAAAAGCTTCTGAAACAATTGACTTTATTTATTAGCAATCTCATCATTTTCTAAAAATTCAGTAGATTGGCACAAAAAGAGGAAGGAATGTCCTTATGTACTTTTTCTCCCATTTCCTCTACTGTTGAAGCATTGCTGTTGGTTTAAACAATGCAAAAGTGTTCATCTATAAATTTTTGTTTTCCAAATCAGAAATTCAGGGAATTGAATACTGATAAATTGTTTCTGTGATCTGGGCTATCAAAGACCTATAACACTGAAAAAGAAGGTGTAGATAAAGAAGCAGAAAAGGAATTAAAGCCAGATTTGCAAAGTGCAATTTACTAAAATTTAAGAGGTTTTGCATACTTTGTGGAATGCTCTTAGGATTGTAGATCTCACAGGTTGTTTTATTTAAGTTCATAAATTATTCAGAAAAACGAGGGAAATCTGATTTGAGAATAGTCTGACTGTTGGAGTTGATTTTGTCTTTGTGAGGAAATGCCAGACCTGTGAGTACATAGTTAACGTGGTTATCAGCCGAGGATCTAAAAATATTTCACGAGCTGTCTGAGCTCATCTGTGTTTATGGGTGAAGGACTGGCTCCGAGTTCGTTGTCATGTTTGCAATGCCACCATTTTATCAGTAGTTTGAGCAGTAGAAATTGCACTTTTGTTGAAAATGTGGAGTTTATTTCTGCAAGAAAAACAAACAGCCTTTCTGATCTAACCATTTGGTATTTCCAGCTTGATTGAGTTTTTTAACAAGATGAAGAAGTGGGAAGACATGGCAAATCTACCATCCCAGTTCAGGGAGCGAACTGAGAGATTAGAGAGAAACTTTACTGTTTCTGCAGTCATTTTTAAGAAGTATGAGCCCATTTTTCAGGACATTTTCAGGTATCCTCAAGAAGATCAACCTCGTCAACAGAGAGGAAGAAAACAGAGGTGTGTTTCTGTTATTTCCAGACTGATTTTAGAGCGTTAGTTTACTGAAAGTATGATGAAGTTGCTTGGTTGTTTTAGTTGTATTGAGACTGTATTTTCATAGTTGTTGTGTGTAATACCAGAATTGGTTTGTCCTTGCTTGCGGTAAATTTTTAATCTCTTTTTTGGTTTCACATCTGACAGGGGGCAAGAAGTCCCAAAGCTGCTGAGTTTCTAATGATTTGGGGATTGGGGGGGAGGGGAGAGATTTCAATCAGCCTGCAGACAAGGGAAGCACTAGTGTTGCAAAGATGAGAAAGACAGGAAGAATTTGTTCCTTGCATGATCTGCATGGCTTTAATAACTCATGGTACAGCTCAGTCTGTTTCACTGCCCAGTTACTCGTATGCATTTCTTCATAGGTGCAGGTCGTGTGTGTTCTTTACTTTATAGTGGAAGCTTTGTTTCTTTGTTACTGTTTGTATTAGGGGTGCTGTGAACTGAACTTGCAGGCTGAGACTGAGGTTCCGGTTGTGCCTACACTAAACCTCTTTTGGGTTTTGTGCATCTTTCTGTATTTCCTTTAGTCGAGGTTTTGTGGGAAGGGTGTAAGATTTTGGCCAGACTGTAGTAAAGCTTAGTTTTCTCTTTGAATTAGTGACTGTTGTGTGATGTTTTATCATTTTTGATTCATTGAGCTTATTGTCTTCTTGTTGTATTTTCCTCCGAAAGACGACAGCCATGTACTGTGACTGAAGTTTTCCAGTTTTGTTGGGTTCTATTTGTTCATGCAAAAGGTAAGAGATCTGAAAGGGATTAAATACAGCAGACATGGTTTTATTAGTCATTATTTTATATCAGTCCTTAAAACACCCCGTAGGTGCAGTGTACATATAACGTTTATTGTAAGAGCAGCCTTAAAGCTTATAAGAACAATAGAAAATTTCTGATGTTTTTCTTGATAATGACTGTTGGGAGAGAAAGGAAGGAACGGGATTAAATCCTCATTTTGGGCATCAGTTGTTCAGTCATAGCACATATAGTCTAGAATCTTTCCCTTCAAATCTGTGTCTTACAGTTTCCACATCCCTAGGCCTTGTTTCGAGTCCTGCTTTGATGACTGTTCACTGTGAGTGATGTATAAGTAAGGTAGTTCTTTGGGGAAAGTAAAGACAGGATTGATGTTCCATATGGAAAGAGCATCACTGTAGGTGCAGATCCACTGATAATGTCCAGTAACTTGATATTTTTTTCATAATATAACACCTGTTAGAGGAAAAACTACATTTAAATTTCTTCAAGGAAAGGGATAAAAGGAATTTTGTTTTGGTTTGGGGGTGTGTGGTGGGATGGGTTTTTTAAATTTAAAAGTGAATCAGTGCTAAGATTCCTACAGTGTGCTATGATTTCCTGAACTGGGTGATTCTGAGGCTAGGGCAGAGTAGGCTGTGGCAGTATCGAATGGCCTGGCACTAATTTTGTTCAGCACAGAACTTTGTTTAAAGCCTTTCTTTCTGCACTGTGCCACACTGCAGTGGGTTCCTGGCAGCAGTCCTGGACCCTCAGCACCACATCCTGTACGAAGGTCAGCAAGGCTGTGCTGGGGCACGAGTGCTGCTCTGAGCACTCTGTCCTCTGAGGAAGGTGCCTTTTTGTAAGGCTGCAAATTCCCCCTTACTGGGCAAGGAAAGTCTTTCCTAAACAAGTGTGGTGCTTTCAGCCCTGAAACACAGCATGATTTTCATGCACTGAGCCCACAGCAGAGTTAGTACTGTATTTATTTCCAGTCAGTCAGGACTTCACTTCCATAGCACAGGTAGGTAGCTGAGAGAGTAAGTAGGTCAGTCTGGAAAATCACAGATTTTTCTTTTTGCTTCTGTAAAGTCCTCAGTTCTGTGGGAAGACTGGATGGTTGACGAGGTGCAGAGGGACTTTATGGGTCTTCCTGTTGCTAAATTATTGATTAATATGTTTGAGTAACTGCATCATCGATTGACTACATATTAATTACAAGCAGTTTCAGACGTGCTAACTAACCTTATAGAGAATACCATGTTGATAACACATCCAATTGAATTTTACAAGAAAAAGAAAAAAATACAGTAGATGGAAGCTGTAAAGTTACTAAGTGATTATTAAAGTGTGGCAGCACAAAAATGGAAACTGTTGGCTGTGAAGGCATTAGGTGTTGGTGTGAGGTTTTGTTCTCTGTGGTTTAGGGGTGGGCAGTAAATCCTTATCACAGCAACCGCATCAGTGGCAGGCTCAGGCTTGTCTGCTCCTGCACACCACTGCCTTCAGTTCATGCACTGCACACTGAGGGAGCCCCTTGCTGGCTGGGCCTGCACTTCTGGCATACTGTTTGTAAGAACTGCTCTTTAAACTCTTTTATTTCTTTCTTTAAAATCGATGGGGGAAAAAAGTCTGCTGCACTTAGATAACAATTTTTTATTATTTGGTACGAGGTTGTGAAAGGGAGCATTGTTTGAAATGTCAGCAACAAAAAACTACTATGGAACTACTGGTACTGTGAAATTATATTTATTTTTGTGCTGACAGTAATGATTGCCATGGTAGTTCATGGTTGTCATGGTTGTGGAATTGAACCTATGTTATGACAGTTACTTTGAGAATTTTATTGATTAAAGTATGGCTAATAGTATTTAGGATTTTCATTGTTTTGCTGTGAACCTTTAATGGTGTGGAAATAACTGATAAGTGGATAAAGTTAATTCAAATTTAAGCTAGGGTTCATTATTTTAAATAGTTTAAATTATCTGCATTGAAATTATTTTTCTTCTAACAAACATGGAACCAGAAAATAACATAAATTTGAACAAACTGCTATGTTACTAGTAAAAAAATAACAGCATAATTGAGAAAAATTCTCTAATCATATCTCCATTTCAGTGTGTTCTGAGTGAGTTTATTACTATATGATAGATTTCTTCAAGAATTTAAACCCGTTCTTTCTTCACAGTGGGCTCAGCTGAGAGATTTGGAGCTTCCCTGAGAAAAAAGAGGGGGTAGAAAGAGTGGAAGTGTTATTAGTATTTAAGGAGTAATAGAAACATCATGCTGTGCATACAAAATAATGGAATTGTGATTTATGTTATTGATTAATTGTATAATTAATTTTACGAAACTGTTTGTAGCTATGGCCACTCCTCTAGAGAAATATCATAAACATAAATGAGTTCAGTAAACAGTAATGACTCTGAATGCGATCTTTCTGAAAGCTGTTAAAAGAGTGAAGAGGTTACAAGGACTCTTTTCTGCAGGAAGATAATAGATAAAAAATACTTAATAAACCAGATCAGAGATAGGCGTATTTTAGCTCTTCTGTAAAGCACAAGAGAAATAAAGTTACATTTATTACTGTTTATAATGAGCATGCCGCCAGCAAATTTTTTGTAAGAAAACAGATTAAAAAAAAAAATCTGGCTTTGAGTTAAATACAGATTTGTTCTGGAGAGTGAGGGGCAGGGGCTGAAGGAGGGAGCAGTTTCTAGGCCACCTGGAAACCTGGGTCTAGCCTTGCCGAAGTTAAAGTTATTTGCAGCTGTTTACAGCAGTGCAGAAAAGGGGAAAAGTTGAGCCTCAGAACCTGTTCTACCCCTCCTTGGCCTTCAGAGCAGCGTTTGCTTTGGGCAGGTGCCGTGGGAATCCAGTGAAGGACATGACTCTGCCAGGCAGTGGAGCTGGTGCTGCCAGAGTTATGGAAGCACATTTTTCTTCCTTGGGGCAGTTTGCATTATACAGTTTGTACTGCTTCAAGTTATTTGTGCACTGGTTAATGAGATTACTGTGAATGAGGGAGCAGCAACAACATATTTATCAACGTTTTGGTAAGGTTTGATTTTGAAACAGCACAATATATTTGAGTTCCTTCACAACTGTTGTTTCTGAAAAAATATTTTACTTTTATATTTGTTACATGTTATTGTGAGTCTGCTTTACTGCCTGTGTTGCTATCCAGGTATTTATAGTCACCGAAGTCTGTGTTTCCAAGATTCCATTATTGATTGTAATACAAACATCACCAGTCTCTTGGTTAAAAAATTCTTAAATCCATGCTAATTTTATGTCTTATGTCTTTCTAATATTGCAGGAAATTTTCCTATGATCAGTGATGACTTGGTCAATTCCTACCATCTCTTGTTATGTGCTTTGGATCTCGTGTATGGAAGTGCTCTGCAGTGTCCTAACCGTAAAGAACTCCTGAATCCTAATTTTAAGGGTATGTTGAAAAAAAAAAGTTGATTTGAAATACATGAATTGTATAGACAAGAATACAGAATTAATATTTTCTGTATCTGGCTACGCAGTTCTGTTTCTATTAATGTAGTATGTAATAACAGACTAGTGGATTTTGTCAATAATACTTTAAGTCAAGAATTTGATGTACTGTGGAAATACCCTTGAAGGAAGTTCCAGAGTAATACTTTGAGTCAGTGAGGGTTTAATGGCAGTGAAGAAGTGCATAATGACACAGCCATCACTGGACACAGTAAGACTGGAATGTTTCCTTGATGCAGCAGTTTGGAAAGACCCAGGGCTCAAATGCAAGATCTGTTTCTCTCTCATTTCTGGATTGCTGCTCTTCTCTTTCTGAAGAGAATGGAAGTGTAGGTTGACTTGATAATCACAAATGCAAAAGAATGGTGAGAAGTTTCCATGTTCCAAGGGAACTAACTAGTTTGCTGTTTTAATTTCGTACTACCTTGACTACACAGCATAGAATTTGTGTTTAATAAGAAAGCAGGAATATGAATTTGCAAAATTAAATCATACAATATTCTGAATTGTAGGTCTACCTGAAGACTTCCATAGTAAGGATTACAAAGTATCATCTGACCCTCCCTGCATCATTGAAAAACTCTGTTCTTTACATTATGGATTAGTTTTAGAAGCAAAAGGTATAAAGGAACATTTTTGGAAGCCATATATTCGGAAGCTTTTTGACAAAAAGGTTGGTCAGTAAATCAGTAATGTAGAAAAATCTCTCCTTACTTCTTACATTACCTTCAAAACCTTTATAAGAAATGAAATGTCCATCCTTTGTTCTTAAATGTCTTACAGCTTTTAAAAGGAAAAGATGAAAATCTGACTGGATTTCTAGATCCTGGGAACTTTGGAGACAGCGTGTAAGTCCCTGTTTGTGGTTTGGTTTGCACGAGTGTCCCTGTGTGGCCCAGCTGCAGTTGCTACCTGATCTGAGCACTGATAGCAGCCATGCCTTGTGTGTTCAGTAGTGGCCATCCAGCACTGCTGTCCTGTTCCTGGCAGTGCTGGGGGCTGAGACCTGCTTGAAAGAGGAACAATGCTTCAGGATGGTGTTACTTGATGTCTGCTTTTATTCTTACATTCCTCTTTCCTAGTTTGTTTTTTTTTTGTGTGTGTGTAACTCAAAGTGTTATTATGAAAAAGCTGTGGGAGCACATTGAGTAGGAAGTGGGAGGGGAAAAAATTGGGTTTGATGGTGTTTAGAGATGTTTATGGACGTGAGTTACTTTCTTTTAATGATATAAAAATGGTTCAGTGTAGTTTATGATATGATGCTGTGTAAATTTGGAGGAGTTTCCAGCAAACAGGATTTCTCAGTATTTTACTGCATTCATCCTGCAGCTGAATAAATGGCAGGGCATCAGATATGTAGGGTAAATAATGTCCTTGCCACTGTCGTGTTTGAGGTACTGTAGATCTTAAAGGAGCTTCAGCGCTTCAGTGAGGGTCTAAAGAAATGTGCAGTGGGCTTCCCCCGGGCCAGAACTCTGTTCAGTGTGTGAGCAGGTGAACAAAGCAGTCTGAATAAAGGGGGTCTGTCTGTGTTTCCTCTCTGCTGTAGCAAAGCCATCAACAAGGCCTATGAGGAGTACGTTCTGTCAGTGGGAAACCTCGATGAGCGGATATTCCTTGGCGAGGATGCGGATGAAGAAATTGGAACTCTCACGAGGTGCTTAAACACACCTTTAGGAATGGAAACAGCTGAAAGGGTACAAGTGAAGCATAATTTGCAGCAGCATTTTGACAGGGTGAGTATGGCATGGTCTGTGTTGCTGTTTTTATATGCCACCTTTCCTGGCAGCCTATGGAGACAGAAATAAAACACACCTAGGAGGGTGGGGAGAAAATTGGAGGAGTGCTGGGAGCTAGACTTCATGGTGAAGAATGTAATGTATTTGTTAAAAGTTGTTGTGTGGTTAGGTAATCAGAAGATGCATTGATTTTGCTGTGTGCTAATTGAAGGGATATCCTTGATGTTACATTATTTTAATGTGATGGGTTGATCTGACACAAATAAACTAAAATGCTGATCAGAAGGACTTCTCATATTAAACACACTGAAAGGAAACCCTGGCTCAGTACACTTTTGCTATGAGCTACAGCTGCCTTTGTTATTCAGGGGCTAGGCAGGGACTACTGGGGTTTGGGGAGGATTTTTTAGATTGATCTAACAGTTCCACACGTCAGTTCCAGCGTCTGCATTTCAGCATAGGTCACATCCCCTCTGTTTATACAGAGCTGTTTGATACAAACATCTAAGCAAGACAGACAAGTTCTTCATTGCTGGCTCTTACCTGAGTCATGGTCTGGGCTGTTTGATTAGGAGCCATTTTTTTTCCGTAACACAGAGTAAGAATTCTGCAGATTGATGTTTCTAGGTTATGACCTTTATCAAAGTTTATAATAGAGTGCATATGTATACATGGTTATTTTTTTTATTTTCAGTCCAAATCACTTAGGATCACAACCCCCCTTACTGGCCGCAAGTACATTAAAGAGAGCAACCCATATGTGACACCTGTTTCCATAGCAACCTACAGCCTGAGCCGCCTGCACACGATGCTGGCAGGGCTGAAAAATGCCCCCAGTGAAAATCTGGAGCAAATACTCAGGTAAATTTGATGTCTAGCCAAATAATCCTATTTTCTGTTCTAGTTTTAATAACAAACATTAATGCTGAACAGTGTAATTTAAAATGTAAGCCAGTCTTTTACTCCTGGAGTAAAACGGAATTCAGAGAGACATTTACATTTCAAAGGACTGTTCTCTTTACTGAGACTCATCTGTCCTTAGAGATTGATGAACATCCACCATTTAAAACCCAACAGTTCTGAGCTTCTCTAACCACACGTTGCCAGTATAAAATTTTCAAGACTTTTCTTCCTGCTTAACAAATGGCACTACCTAGGAAATCACTCCATACTGTACAGTTCTCCATACTGTACAAACCAAACCTTATTTTCCATGTGGATAAACTGTTTCGCAGTTAGACACATTTGGGTCTGTTTGTATTGCTGTACAATATCTTTACATTTTTATGCTTTCAGCATATAAAAAATACAGGTTTTTTGATCCTGGTAGGAATAGTATATTGAAAATGTTTAGTTTTTATTTTCAGATCATGTTCCAGAGATCCTTCTCAATCCATTGCAAACAGAGTAAAAGAAATGCACGAAGTGTACTGTCAGAGCACGCAGTCTGAAGGAGAATTCAGTAATTTTTCCAAAGGTGGGAAGCATTTTGCATATGCATAAAATGCCTGTAAACACATCCATTTCTTGTGATTAAGTTTTACATACAAGTTATGCTTTAGCACAAATGTCTTTTCTACTTCTTTTGCCTTTTCATGTATTCTTAAGACATAGCAAATTTCAATGCTATGTAGAATTTTATAATCAGCCTTACCTTGAATCACTGGGATTTGATCATACTTTCATTTCTAGAGAAGTGATATGAAAAGCACTGTTAAGTGTACCACTTTTTCTCTCAAATATAAGAATATTAGTGATGGCATGGATTTCTGTGCTGGTGAAGGAAACTCTGAGTAACTGTAGTCTTTAAAACCCAACAGCAACTTTGGCTTACATATGAGGATGGGTTAGTACAGGTATTAGAAACCTGCCAGTATAAGCACAAAAACAAGATTTGCAGAGTTTTCTTGAGATCTGAGGTGCCTGAAGATGGATTGAATATAAGGAAGATGCTCTTAACCTTGTTTCTTAATAAGACCTTCCTTTGTTCTGGCGAATTAGTTGCTTCAGTGCTTTTTGTTGCACAGCGCGAGGTGGATCCATTCAGGTGCATTTTCTCAATTGGAACTGTGTATATTATAGCAATGTTAAGGACTGTTCTGAGACATGGCCGTGTCACCAAAATCTGGGTTCAGTAGCAAGGTATTCTGCTCTGTATTTACAAGTCAGTGCAGCGTTGGAGAAGGATTCCTACATTAACTTCAAAATAAGTGGTTTAGTCCTGAAAGTGTTGTAGCCACAGCAGCACAGAAATCCAAACAAGCTACTGTTGTATCTCTGTATCTGAATATGAAGAAGATAATACTTTGATGTTGCATTTTACAATATTGCTTCTATTTAAACTTCCTGCAGATGTTGCTAGTAAACATTTTCGTCGTGCTGAGATGCTCTACTACAAGGTCTTGGAGTCAATCATTGAGGAAGAGAGAAAGAGACTGGGAGACACTGACTTATCTGTAAGGAAAACTAATTAAGGGGTACCTCATTTTTAAAGTTAGACCTGCAAAAAAAGAACGCAGATGTAGAGCAGAATTGTCAGCTATTTAAAATGAGGGTAAATCTCTGAGAAGAACCCTGTAAGTACGCCTGAATGGAAGAAAAAAGGTTTAAGAAGTTGTGTTTGCAAACACAAAGATAGTTGAAATTTTTAATGAGTAAAGATGGCTCATTTTGAATCCTGTTCTGTCTCTTACAAAATAGCTTTGCTTTTTGTAAGCTTGAGAATCTTGCTGTTGAGACCATAAAAAGTTTTATTGTTCTATAGTTACACTGTAAAATAATCTTTAAAATTTGCAACTCTTGCAGGCAATACTGGAGCAAGATGTGTTTCACAGGTCTCTGCTGGCATGTTGCCTGGAGATCATTACCTTTACATACAACCCACCTGGAAACTTCCCATTCATCACTGAAATATTTGACATTCCAGTTTATCATTTTTACAAGGTAATGTGTTTGATAGCTAGAAATGCTTATCAAGTCATGAATGCTCATTGACCTGTATGAGTACATAGGATTGAGTCACAGTAATGCAGCCTTCGTATTTTTAATAGTCTCTTCTTCCTTGAAAATCAAGTATTGGAATTAGATCTTTGTTAAAGAATAAATCTGTGAAACAAGTACATTATGTTGATCATAATTACCCACTGCACAGGTAATTGAGGTTTTCATTAGAGCAGAGGACGGCCTTTGTCGGGAAGTGGTAAAACACCTGAACCACATTGAAGAGCAGATCCTGGAAAGCATGGCATGGAAACGGGAATCCGTCCTGTGGGACAAGATCAGAGAGAATGAAAACAAAGTTCCTACATGTGAAGAGGTGAGCACGTCTTTCTATGTGTTACGCAGTTTTCTTAATCAGACAGGATGGCAGGGAGAGGACTGTGTACCCTGAAGGAGAGGCCTTACGAGGCCCAGTAGCAGTTCCACCATCCCAGCCCCTCAGTGCTGGGAAAGCAGTAAGTGCAGTGTGCTCTGGCCTGGTCAGGGTCATCTCTGCAGAGACATCTGCAGCAGAGATGATTCTCACCCAGTATTTTATTGGTGTAGCAGAACAGTGAACAAAATGGTCAAGCAGGGAAGGTTTGGAGTAGTCGCACTTGAAAAGATTATTAGACAAGAAATGTGGTAAAAAGTACATACAGAAGTAGTCACAAAAAGACTATTACAGTGTGTATCTTCCAGAGCAGCACAATCACTACTCACTACTATTTTTGTTGGGCTTGTTTGGCTTAGGGTAAGTTTGTCACTTTTCTTGTTCTATTTCCACAAAGTTTTGCTGTTCAAAATTTGTAGTGCAGTAGCTTTTAAAAATTTGCTATGTAGTTAATGTGTGATACAGACACTCTAATAGAAGGATAAATATTTTAGGTAATGCCACCTCAGTACTTTGAGAAATCTGCTGGGAACAGTGTTGTAGGTTCACCATTGACACCACGGCGAATAAACGAGGTTCGTGCTGAAAGTGGAGGACTGGGAAAAGGTGAGATGTTTTTAAAGCAGAACATGCTGTACATTACTTACTTAGATTAAGTTATGTAAGGGAGGGAGCTGGTTTAATACCACTGTACAGTTAGCTGCAAACACATTTGTAAATGGTATTTGTATTGCTACTCACAGAGTTGCATAAGAGGTCTAAGACTAATGGATTAATTATATCAGTGTGAACTAAATACTGCTTTGATAGGGTGTTCTCAGGTGATGGATATGAACAGCATGTGTATGTATGTGTTAAATAGTATTTATACATGCACACACACACAACTTATGCTGGTTTGCCTTACTGTCATACCAGAAAAGAAACTCCACCGTATATTTAGTTACGTGACGTGTCAAACTTTTTCTGCTAGAAAAAATAAAATATAATTCACGAACTTAGAAAAATATTAAACACAGCATTACTGAAGATGAAGTCATCTCTTAAAGCAATCTGTATTTTTTTAAAATGTTTCCTGAAGAGCTTAGCATGACATATTTTGGTTTGCATTAGATTTCCATCACCTATTTGTAAAACAAGGGATTATAAAACAAGAGTTAAATATATATATATTTATCTGTGTGTGTGTTTCTCCTCCCCAGGCCTCTCCTCCCCTCCAGCCACCCTGTACGACAGGTACAGCTCTCCCACAGCCAACCCCACGCGGCGGCGCCTGTTCGCTGACAACGACAGCGGCCCCGAGGGTGGCACCGCCGTGAGGGTGCCCCCGCAGCCCGTGGTGAGCACGGTGCCTGTGCAGAACATGAGCCCCGAGGCCGTGTCCGTGACCCCGGTGCCTGGCCAGACCCTGGTGACCGTGGCAACGGCCACCGTGACAGCCAACAACGGGCAGACGGTGACAATACCCGTGCAAGGTGAGGGAAAAGCTGCTGCAGAGCCATTCAGGTTTGTTCCCAGCAGAGTATTAGAACACAGCCAGGGAGAGAGGGGGGGAGCAGTTGGCCAGAAAAAAGTATGTTTATGAGGATTCAGAAGTAGGAAAAATGGTTTGAGTAGACAAGCAGAATTTAAGGACAGAACATGTACAGCACAAGGATGTCCTGACTGCCAGGGTCTGTTTTATAAAACAGCTGTTTCAGTAAGCCCTCCTCCCTGAACTGACAGGGGTTGAAAGCTGCATTAGTGTGAAAACCTTCAGCTTCATTATCTTCTTGTCTCATGATGAAGTTTCCAAAGTATTTTGATTAAACAATTTCATGTATAATATAGTAAATGTTTAGTTATAAGCAGCTAATAAAAGAAGTACTGAATTATTTTTAAAAACTCAAAACCACACACATATTCCCCACACAACTTGCTGTTATTTCAAGCTCTTTTTGTTAAATTACAGGTATTGCCAATGAAAATGGAGGAATAACTTTCTTCCCAGTCCAAGTAAATGTAGGTACCCAGCCCCAGGCTGTGTCTGGGCCCATGCAGCCTCTGAGTGCCCAGACTCTGGCTGGCACCCTGAACACTCCGATGGCTGGGGCAGCACTGCAGTTGCCAGGCCAGTTAACAGTGCAGCAGATCTCCCCTGGCGAGCAGAGGCAGACCCAGCACTTCAGTGCCACGGCCGTCAGGCCTCGCAAGATGGGCTCACTTGCGCTCTTCTTCAGAAAGGTACTTCTTGATCTAATTTTGCCTTGCTTTGTTCTTACTTTGGTAAACCTGCAGTAATTTTAAAAATACACACTTACTGGTTGTAATAATGAGAGCATATTACATTTAATCTATACCTTTAATTATCGATACACACCTGAAGAGTAGTTTTCTCCTGCAGGCCACTTCTCACGAGCAGAGGAGTGTGCTGGCACAGCAGGACTTGGAAATAGATTCTGTACTTGGCCAGCAGATTCTTAAAGGTGTCCCTTTTCTTGAAGGCTCTTTCAAAGAAAGAGGCTCACTTTTGAGACTTTCTGGTTTATTCAATACAGGGGTTTCTGCAGGCAATGCAATGCCCTTTCTGTGCTCAGGACAGCTTAGAATTTAAGCTTCAAACAAATGTACTGACAACGTCTGTATCGTGAAAGAAAAAAAGTTAAATTTGAATTCAGTTATTCTTCTCTTGGCTTAGCATTTGCACAAGCTCTACAGGTGTGGAAGTCTGAGCTACTCTTTTGCTGGGTCAGAAAAGCAGTGTTGCTGTGGCCCTGAGCAGTTTCCATTGCCACAGGTGTATCACTTGGCCAGTGTTCGTCTGAGGGACCTCTGTGTCAAACTCGATGTGGCTGATGAGCTGCGCCAAAAGATCTGGACATGCTTTGAGTATTCCTTGGTGCACTGCCCTGAAATCATGATGGACAGACACCTGGATCAGCTGCTGATGTGTGCCATCTACGTCATGACTAAGGTAAAGTGGGAACGAAGAAAAAGCAAACAAAAAACTCCTTTAGTACTTAATATTCCCAATATTACTTCCTCAAAAAACCCAGACCAACAAACACATGCACAACCACCCCAAACCAAACAAAGGACCCAAAAACCTGCAGTAAAACAGAACCTTTTCTGTCCATCCCCCCTAGGTTACTAACGAAGACAGATCATTCCAGAACATCATGCGCTGCTACCGGACACAGCCGCAAGCCAAGAGTCACGTGAGCACAGTCTCTATTTAACCATGTGGGATCTGGTTTATTAAATGCCTTCGTTCTATTTGGGGAAGAGATCGCTTTGTAAAGCAACATTTTAGTATTCAGGGGATGCAGTCTGTGAGCCATTCTCAAAAGAGAGTGGTCATATCCAAAATCCTGTGCTACTGAAAGCTTTTTATGCTAAACTGTAACTAAAAGAGAAAATGTCTTTACTTGAAACCTAAGGAGGCAGTGCCCAAGGGATATTACTCCTCTTAGGAGGCTGTATTGTGCCCTGCGAGGAGCAGTTTGGTACCACAGTGAAGTTGTGGCAGCAGACGTGTCCTGCAGACAGTTGTTCCCTGCCTGGGTAGCTGCTCCACCCTTCCCTGCTCACGCTGCTCCTGTCCCTGCAGGTCTATCGCAGTGTCCTCATCAAGGGCCGCCGCCGCCGCCACTCGGGCAGCAGTGACAGCAGCAGCCAGCAGAACTCACCCACAGACCGGAGCAAAGACAGGAACAAAGAAAGAAGTGAGTGATGCCAATTGCCAGGTGTTTGGGTTTAATTCCATTTCCAAAACTGTGTGTGTAAAGTATGAGTCGGATTTTGTGTTGTCCACCCCAAACAGTTCCTCCTTTGGTAAACTTAGACACAATTAAGAATACATTGATAACATTTAAGAGTTACCCAAGGTTTTTATTGCACCCACTCTGACAGTTTCAAATCTCTCTGCACGTGCACTTACCTTGGGAATTTGCTGTGCTGGTCTGAGCTCTAAGTTCAGCTCACACCAAAGAACCAGTCTTTGCAGAATGAGGAAATCTGGGCTAGCCCAGGTTCACAGTTATTCTTATCACAACCACCAAGCTGCAGCAGTTTCTTTTGTAGTGCTGTCTGTCTGCAGAGATAGGAACACCACCCACAGCATTGATTTCAGCATAACTGACAGCTCTGGGGATTCCTCCCTTGATACGTGAACTGACACATTTTCCTTGAATTAACTTTTATAAAGAAAACCAAAGAAGTGATGCTGTGTATTCCTACCAGCAGTTTTCAAGATATCTAATAGATGATGGTATAAGCTGTAGGTATTAATATTTTCTGTTACAGGGAGGTGGCAGAGAGGGAAGGAAAAAAATACATATGTTTTGCAACTTCCCACATTAAATTAGCAGGAAGTATGACCAAGCCGAGTATTTCTCCTACTAACAGAAAAAGACTACCATTCGTTACTTGAAATGGGGCCAGGTGGCAACAAGAAAGAGCTGCTGCTAAAAGTATAACACAAATGCTGAAAAAATGGAGTTTCATCTCTTTTTATCTTGTCATGCACCTCAATTCCTACAGAAAATCCCTTGCAGTTTATCCAGTAAGAAGTTAGAAATCAACAAAACTTTTGTGTAAGGGAAAACGCTCAGGGATCAAAATGGGCATCAGTGCTGGTGGCAGCAGGTTCCCGGTCCCTGTGGCCCAAGGGTGGCTGGCTGTGTGTGTGTGCAGGGAGTGCCTGGGCCCGCAGGGCTGGCAGTGCCTGAGCAGTGTGGCTGTGCCCGTGCAGGCAGCCGTGACTCCAGCCCGGTGATGCGCTCCAGCAGCACCCTGCCCGTGCCCCAGCCCTCCAGCGCACCCCCGACCCCCACCCGCCTCACCGGCCCCAACAGTGACAGCGAGGAGGAGGAGCGGGGGGACCTCATCCAGTTCTACAACAACGTCTACATCGAGCAGATCAAGGACTTTGCCCTCAAGTACACTTCAAATGCAGTAAGTTACGTTCTGTGCTTTTCCTTAGTAAACAGAGCTTCATCTTAGGACCATGCAGTGAAATTTCCTTAATTTTCCTAAAATACTAATCTGGCCTAGTAACAACAAAACTTGCAACTGTTGTACATCTGTATGGTATCTCATGCGTGGAAAAGCCTTGCTGCAGTGAGCCCTGAGCTCAGGCTGCAGCTGCTGAGTGCCTCTGTTGTCTCCGAGCAGACAGACTCCCCCCCGCTCTCGCCGTACCCGTTCGTGCGCCTCAGCTCCCCCCGCAGAGTGCAGCTCTCCCAGCACCACCCTGTGTACATCTCACCACACAGAAACGAGTCTGCTCTCTCTCCCCAAGAGAAAATATTCTACTACTTCAGCAGCAGCCCCTCGAAGGTGAGACTAAAGGGTTTCAGTTTGATTTTTTAATTCCTTAACTGTGTTTTTTAGTTTTGGTAGTGAAATTAGAGCAGTCTCTGCAACATGACATTTTGTTTACTTTGTCCAACACACACATCATCACTTAAGGCTCATCAAGCTGCCAGGGCAGCTGCCACAGCTGTAGGGCTGGATGGGCCTTTGAGCTCTGCATGCAGACACACAACAAACTGCCTTGAGTTTGACACTTACTCTGGTAAGGGGAAGACCAGTACAGTGATGAAAAAAGTACCTTGGTAGAGTACAGATTTCCACAAAAAAGCGTGTGCAGTCCCACTAATGCATCTAACAACAGTTCACATCATACTGGGGTAGTCACACAATACTGAGAGCTAATCCTTCTTTTGCCCCCTCCTCCCTCCAGAGGCTAAAGGAAATCAACAGCATGGTTCGGACTGGAGAAACACCCACAAAGAAGAGAGGCATCCTCTTGGAAGATGGAACTGAAGCCCCAGCCAAGCGAATCTGCCAGGAGAATCACACAGCTCTGTTAAGACGACTCCAGGACGTAGCAAATGACCGAGGGTCTCACTGAGCCTGCACAGCTCTTCCCTCCCTGCCTGCACTAAGCCTGGGCCAGGGCAGGAGGGGAGACAGCACTGGGGACAGGGAGGAGCCACCTCACACCCCTGACACAACCCAGGCTCTGCTTAAGCTCTTCACAAGGCAAGTGACCCCTCTCCAGCTGTGCCTGGGGAACACATCCTTAACACAGCTGTGGACCTTGCAGCAGGTACTTACAGCTTTGCTTTGCTCTAGTCAGTGTCCTCAGCCCGTGGTCATGGGTGCGTCAGCCTTGTCAGCTGTGGCCAGACAGCTCCAGGTGCCTCAGCACAGAGCCCTGCACTAAGGTAGCCACAGGCAGCAGGGTCAAGGTTCCTCACTAACCTCCTCCACAAACTAACAGTTTAGGAGTAACATTCTCACACAGTCCAGTTCTGCTTGCAAAGGGACAAGGGGAGTGTTTTGAGCCCTGAAGGAAGCTGGATGGATGGACTCTGTCCATATTCAGGATGTTCCACGTGCCCTTGAGAATCATCACAGTGTTGAGCTTTAATGTGTGGCCCTTTGCTGTTCCAAGGGAAGTGATTGTGTTGATTGGTTTGAGCTGTGCAATGTTTGAAAGTGAACTCGTGTTCCCAAGGTGACACTTAGGATGGGGCTGTGAAGCATCATGTTTAAGGCAGATGAGTTTTGCTGTATATTTGCAATGGCACTTTCTAAATGTGAATATTTTTTGCAAAGGCCGACTTCAGCTGTCTTTCTGTACGGAAACAATTTGACTTTTGTATTTATTTCAATCTGACATCCCATTGCTCCTCTTGTCAGCAAATGGCATTAAGAATTCACTGTAACTCGATGTATATGCAGCAATGAATGCAGGAAGCCAGGGATGTGTGCTTTTTTCGAGGAATTTTGTATGCTTGTTGCTTTTCTTGATAGTCAGGCACTGTAGCCCTGGCTTACTCAGCAGCAGGAAGGTGGTGCTCATCTCCTAAAACATATACTGGGTGCCCTACTCCGTAAAACATATATTTTGTTTGTGTTTAAAGGACAGGGCTTGGGAGTTTGGTTTTGTGCTCTGCTTTGGTTTTTTTAAATGGCCTAAATCAGGCTGCCTAGGAGAAATTCCTCCCCTACTACCAGGATCAGCAGGTGGTGCACATTACACTTACCACTTGTTTTCATTTAAAATAGGTCCAAAATACCAGACCTGTTAGGAAAGCATCAACCCTCTCCCACAGTACAGGATGCCAGTCCTCTGCTGGGGAAGGGGTGTTCTTCATGTAAAATGTGGCACACTCAGGTTCCAGAAGGCTTTCTGAGGAAGCAAAAGCTAAGGCCCTGTTTTCAGTCATTCCTGCCCTTCTGAATAATAGGAAAATTTAAGACTTAATTCCACTGTAAGTTCAACTAAAGTAAAATAAAAACATGTTTTTTCTTACCTGTGTAACAAAAAGCTGAAGTCCTGAAGTTGTGTAGATGTTTCTGTAAAAATATTTATGGAAGTGTCAGACAATTCTTGTTGTTACTATGTTCCATTTACTTCACTTTGTATGAAAATACTGCAATTGTATTTTTCAATAAGGACTTTATAAACTCACAGTTTCATGTTCTTGTGTGAAAAAGCATTATATGTGCAAAGCTAAAGAGTCTGTAGCCAGGACTTCAGTCCCACACTGCCATTAAGAGTTTAAAAATAAATAAATAATCACATCTTAGTCACACCACAAGGGAAAGGAATTACTCCTGCCCTGGTTTAGTCACCGTGGTTGTTCCAAGCATGTCCCCTCCTGCTGCTCCATCAGAAGGTACCACGCAGGGCCTTAGCGGGACAGCAGTGCCAGGGAATGCCCCAGCTCCAGCTGCTGCTCCCTTGGCAGAGGAGGAGGAGGCAGGGGGCTCCAAAACAATCTGCCTTCCCTGCAAGAGCTTTTAACACAAGATCTCACACACCCAGCACCAGCAGAATTATTTCCTTTGTGCTAGGTACTAACATTTCAACTGAGGGAAATTTCTAAACTTTCTTAAGTAGTTAGGAACAGCTTTGACCACCACTGGCTGATGCTGTATTTGTACAGCAAAGGATGCACTGGTTTTCCCCTGCCTTTTTACCTAAGGAGCCTGATACTATTTCATCGACTGCTGTTCCTGTCCCTTTCTGAAAATAAGTTGTTACGTTATCTGCAGCTGTAAATAGTAATAAAGATACAAGCTGCAGTTCCTACTTTGAAGCAAATGCTAAACAAAAACAACACAAAAAAACCCCAAAAAAACCCCAAAAAACTTCAACAGAGGTGTTCCAAAGGAAGAAAAAAAGGCATATAAACCTGATATTAAAAAAGAAAAATCTGAAGTGGCTTCAAATAATTTCTTTCATGACTTAGAACAGTTTGGTTGGAATCCAACTGCAACCTGAGCATGAAACTCCACTAGTGTAACTTACAGATCCCTTGGAAATGTTCGTTACAGAGTTCAGAATTTCAAAGATAGTTGGAAACATCCCCTTTTCAAAGTATTGGCCAGACCTTAGTCTTTCATCAAGTTATGTACCTGATCTAGGAAAAACACAGCACAATCCAGGAGAAAAGGATTTGATTTCCATGGCACTGTTACAGTACTCATTGACTTACCTTGCTCCTGGAACAGCTTCTTTTAATACACAAATCTGATTACAGAAATACACAGCATTCTTTCCTCTTTCCCAGTCTAATAAAAAGAATCATTTTTCAGATTATTCATTCTAAACCAAACAAAATTCTACATTCTCTAAATAAAATTATTCTCAACAAACTGCTTTTAGCTGGATTTAGCTTGGAGCAATCCAGCCTAGTGACCAGCCTTGCAGGGGTCTGTGACAGCTCAGAGAGAAACAAAACTTACTCCAATAACCATCACTTTCACAGCATTATCCTGTCACTGCTCCTGGGCATTGTTCTTGCCAACTGTGGTGTTTCCTGGCCAACAGCAGCACTGGCAGCTGGGGCCGCACTGCAGCCGACACCAAAGAGCAGCCCGAGATTAGAAGGGATTTGAAAAAAACCCCCGTCCTTCACCTAAGTGGCTTAAGAAACGTGCAAGTCAGTGATTTATAACAGAGGTTTCTGAATAATCATAAAACTGAATAAAAGGAAACTGTCACAGTCTGGTTTAGCTCCAGGCCTGCCCCTGCCCAAGCAGTTCATGTGCTCAGCACAAGGCCAGGCCCATCGTCTGCTTCACACCAGGAGTCCTTTAACTAAAACCTTGCCCATGATAAATCTGAAGCATTTAAATTTCAGTTTTAGCCTTCCCAAAGAAAAGAGAACAACAGCAGCAACAGAACTCATTTCACAGTATTTTAGTGGCAACACTCCAGGCCAGTACACATACCCTCCAACTTTTCCCACATCCTTTCCTTGAAAGGCACACAGCACCACTTTTCCAGGCAATACAAACTCACCTTCAGATCAGTTCCTTCATTCTTGTCCTCTACTGCAAATCTGATCAGGCACATGGCAATTCCGAGGCACATGCAATTCCTCATAACCTGCCACGTGTCCAGAATACTGAGGCTACTGGGACATTAATTCCACTCAGAACACTGACCGAGGCAAGTGCCACAAAGCCATCTGGTTTTCCTGTCATTGAGTGTATGATACTACTGCAGCAGTCTTTGCCTATTTCCTTAGAAGCCCAGAAGTTGTTCTCAAAGAGAACAGTGAAAGGTTGCCAATGACAAGTGAATTTAGCATGTCAGATAAAAAAAACACAAAAAAAAGAAAAAAACCCCACAAGAAACCTCAACACAAACCCCACATCACACCACTGCCCATCCTCCCAAAACACCACAGGAGTCACTACAGGCTGTTCCAAGGCAGTTGGTTGGCACTAATGCCACCAGTACAGGCAAAGGGAGTCAAAGGAAAAGCAGCCCAGCTCCAAGGGGTTAACACTACAGGATTTGATAGGACAACCCTGGGAAGCAAGAAAAGGCATGGCACCACACTGTGGCCTTAGGAAAAGTAAGAGTCTGTCCTAAGTTCACTTGTGCTTTGGACAGGTTTTCCGGTGTGTGGAACGTGAGTCTCTTCTGTACAGAGCTGCTCCTGGCATCCCACAAACATCCCAAACACCTAGGCACACAAGTACCTCTGTAGGCAGGTGCTCCCACTCTTCACTAAGTGTCCACAGCACAGACTAACAGGGACAAAAGCTAGAGCACGGTTTCTTTTTATTTTAAGATGTCACTATTAACACACATTAGTCAAGCTATCCTAAGAAATCCCCTAGACACCTAGGGAATCTAAAACCTTCTAAGATTTTATTAGCTCAAGAGACCACCATTAAAAGCTTTAATTTTAGTGTTTCTGTACTAAAAGTCTAACAAGCCTGACATTCTGCTTTCACCCTGTCAGACTAATGTGCGCTTCAGTGACAGTATCCATTTACAAATCAATAATACATCATACATCATCCCCAGCTTTACTTCTGGAAAGTGCTAAATGGAGTCAATGAACCATCTATTTACAATTTCAAATCCTAACATATTTACAATAGAAACCAAAAGTATTTAAAACCATTAAATATAGTGTTTAACTCTGCTATATTAGTTTACATGAACACAGCTTAACTCTGGCATCGTATTTCCAATACTAATATTTCCGCCAGTAATTTAAGATTTTTTTTAAAAAACTGCTATTCCTGGAGGGAAAAAATAAAAGCTTAAAAACCAACCCAAAACCTCCAGGCATTTCAGAGCCCTGAGGAATTACCCACCCTAGACAGTCTTCAGGTAGAAGTACTGTAGTGTTCAAGAGAGACTTCCAAACTCCAGGCAAGCCTTTACAACCTAATGCATATGTAAAACATTAAGAGTCAGTAATCCATTGAACAGGTTTACTAGAATCACTGCTACCGTTCAGGTTTTACTAATCTGTAGTCAAGAAGGAAACTGCTGCTTTGCTGTTTCTCCCTCCGTTACATTCCCTCCACCCCTAGAAAGTGTTTTGTGCACCAGTGTCCAGGACAGCTAAGTGGGCATCGTCTTCTCTTCTTTGCTGAAGGGCTGGACTGAGCCAGGCTTCACCCAGGACAGACCAGAGACATGCATGCTTTTGCAGTGCTGATCCTCCGGCTTCTTCTGGGGAGAACAAAGTTAAAGTTACAATTTTTAGATAACCAAACCCTCTCAACTCCCCCTCCATCCATTTTGCCTCTAGCAAATACAAGCACAGAAGAAGTTTGCACCATTTCTTCTTCTCAAAGAGGAATAGTAAGATCGCCATTGGTTTAATTTCTGGGAACGTGCGTGGCATCTGCAGAACTACCCTGATAATACAGGAGTTTAAGGACTTAACTTGGGTACAGCTGCCCTATCCCCCCATACAAACTCAAGGATACTCCTTCTGCTTGGAGGCCCCAGCCCAGCATCACTGCACTGCTCTTCACCACATTTCTTGGTTCTACAGGAAGAAGTGTCAATCCAAACCCTTCCCCAACACTGCACCTGTAGTTCTGCCTGGCAATGCTGGGCATGCTAGAGAGGAGCACTGCACCCCACAGGTGATTGGAAACCTAAATTAATGCAGCAAAGTACCAATTAATGCCTTTGCTAAACCTAGGAGTTTCCTAATGCTTTCCAAGGATGGTCCTTCCCTTCCCCCTGAGCATTTGTCACAGTTAAATGTTTCAACAGTAACTATTACCCAACAGTGCAACAAACATTTTAGACTGACTACTGCAATTTAGAAGACAGAAAAAAAAAGCTTCAAATTGAAGAAGAAAAATACAACTTGGAGCATCTGTAGATTCAATGTAGTTAAAGAGATCAGTAAGTTAGACATCTACTCTAGCTGGCCAAAGCAGCAGAAGAGCTTGCGGGTTATTTTAATACCAGGAAGTGTATGGCAACTACATCAAACCTGGAATGGTGTGTTGAGCTCTAGAAAGTGATAATTGCATGAGCAGACTTGGTTGTACCATGGAGAGTCTTTTGCTCAACAAAGTAAATTAAGGCACCAAGAAAGGAGAACCTGTACTTCTGCCCCTCCCCATGATCTGTGCTGAAGGTGACACCGTGTGACAGACCCGCCATAACACGTTGGACAACAGCAAACAAGAGGGATGAGCTAAGCCTGAGCCTGGCAGTGGCAGCTGCCTCTCCCATGCCGCACACAGGAACCACACCTTGGAAAAGCCAAGTGCTCAGCAGGGAACTGGGACATCACTGCCCTTCCTGGGCTACAGCT
This sequence comes from Cnemophilus loriae, assembly GCA_013397755.1. Classification (NCBI taxonomy): domain Eukaryota; kingdom Metazoa; phylum Chordata; class Aves; order Passeriformes; family Corvidae; genus Cnemophilus; species Cnemophilus loriae. The sequence goes on from VZTF01000387.1 coordinate 82,060, forward strand.
CCAGAATGGCCTAGCTGTTTCCCAAGGAATAGGAATCACAGTGTTAATAAACAAGCATCCAAGGCTGTAGGAAGATTTGGGAACTTGTTTTTACAGGGAATGTTCTCAGCTACGCTGACATTTTGGGACAAATCTCCTATGGCACAGAAGTTGGGCCATTCCTATCAACAAACAACTGGAGCATGCAAGTACTGTGCCTGCAATAGTTACTGAAGATGTTAATTTTCACCTAAAAGAAATCAACAGGCATCTCCAAAGAAAAAAGGACAAAAAAAAGGTCACTATTTGCTATCAGTCTCTGAGACAACATCAGACCCTTTCCATTTCAAGGACCTTGGCCTATTATTTCTCTTTGATTTAAAGGATAAGAAGGAGGTGAAGAATGAAGGAGAAAGGGATGAGAAAAATAAGTGTCGAAAGTATTTCTTAAGTTTTGTAAGAACACCAAGAAGTCAATCTGACCAAAATATTTTCCTGTGTGTTCTAAGGCTGTAACATGACTCTGGCAGTTGGGAGCACTGCCACACTGAGCTCAGGCAGTGTACTGTATTAAGCTCAATTTAAAAAACCTCATTCATGCCAGAAGACATGCAAGAACATGAGGTAAAGCTTGCAGTGCGGAAGACAAGTTTGAACTGACAAAAAAATAATTTTTCATTACACAAAACCCTAGCAATCCATAGCCCAGCTTTAGCCCAGGTCAGTAACCAAAACATTCAGAGTGCATTTCCTTGCCAATCCAGCTAAAACAGCAGCCACTGTTTCAGAATCCCTTTGTACTACAAGTGGATTGACTTGTCAGGCCGCTCAGCACAGACTCAGAATTGCTGTGGGCCAGCTCTTGTCAAGTGCAAAGCAGTAATTAAAAAAACAAAACAAAGCATGAGGAGGCCCCATCCCAAATCACATCCCACCATCCATTAGGTGAAAGCTCTATGAGCCAACACATTCTTGGTCTGTCAGTAAGAGCACTCTGTGATGGAAATAACTCTCAGCACCTTTTGGTGAGCTGATGTTGTCTCATTAGAAATCAGTAGCATTAGAAAAGTGAGCAAGGGACTGTGCTTGTGCTGCTTCAGAAACTTTGCAAAGAGAAGAAAGTGCTGAAGCTTTGATTCAGTAATGAAAGATCTCTCAACAGAAGAAAACAAAAGCTGGAGACTGTCAGGTAATGCAGAAATGGTAACAGCCATGACAAGTGCAGGACAAGCTAACAGGCAGCCAGTGAATCTCGTTGTCCCTTCCATCCATAAACAAAAAAAAAATCTGCTGTGTGCCAAGAGTTGTATTAATGAAGCTTTATGGCTAAGTGACTAATTGCTTAACACACTGAAGTTAGAACAGTGACATAACTGCTTCATTAGGAGACCACAGCAGTTCAAGCATTCTTGCTGAGTCAAAAGAGGGGTGGAAAAAGGTCTCTAGTACACAGAGAATCTTTCTTCCTGTATCAGGCAATAAACCCTTCCTAGAGTGAGAATGTGAACTTTGCACGTACCTTCTGAGTCAACATCTCCTCTCTAGCTTCATCATGTATCGCTGGATTCCATGGAGAAAAACTATGGAAAAAGTATAGTTAACTCTTACTTGGCATTTTTGCAAACTACGGCACAGACAGAGTAGAAAGCAGTGATTTTCCTTTGTTTAATTTGTTGAATTTTAAGTAAACTATAAGTGAGTATTCAATGTTAAAACATACAGTTAAGAACCAAATTCATATTGTCATGGATTTTTTTCAACAATATATGTCTAGGATATTCATTTGGTTGTACTGAGAACTAGAAATGCAGCATGTGTGAGATGAAAAACTACTCGTATTCACCATGAAGCTGACTGCTCCATTCCCCATGCAGGCAAGCTTTAGGAGGATTTAAAAACTCTGACCAAAGCTACAGTCATGCAAACTGAGCTCAGGAAAGACAGAAAGAAATATTAATTCATGGGCATTTCTGCTTGAGGGAAGTGGGTGCTTCAGGGCTTTTTGCTTGTTCTGAAGTTTGTATGGTTATTGATTTGAGATTTTTTCTGAAGAAAAGCAGGTCAGTTAGCCTGACAGAGAAAGGCTGCCATCAGTAACTACACCAAAACTTGCTCTCAAAACATTAGGACAGGATGAATTTGCTCACAGTACTCACATGATTGCATAGGGGTCCTCTATTTTGGGCTGATCAAATAAATGACTACTGCATAGTTTGACATTGTCTACCACTTTACTTTTGAACAGTTGAACATCCTTTTCATACCTGCAAGACAGAAGTAAGTAGTGTTAAGTAATTGCAAGAAGCCACAAGTTTGCTCTAGAAGCACAGACAGACTTGGCAAAGTCCCAGCTTGAGTTCCTAACGGAACCAAGTCTGGAGGCAGAGACTACAAGTGAACAGAATTTTACAAACCTCTTGTTTCTGCAAGTCTATGCCAAAACCTCTTAAAAGGCCATGCCTATACACATGGAAGATACTCACAGCACTGCAGCCTCGGGGTTCAGAGGACTGGTCGTATCAATCTTGTAGAAGACTCTACGAGCATACATTAACACCTGCCATATGTGATTGTGATTTCGCCTAAGAAGAACAAAGCACAATGAAGAATGGAACAAACTTTTCAAATTATCCATCAATTTGTCAGCACTAACCTCCATTTTGCAAATGCTCTTTTCACATCCAGTTCACCAGATAAAGGGTCCACTAGCGGGTGGAAGACAGGCAGGTCAAAAACCAAGCGCTGCATTAGAAAAAAATTCATTATGACAACTTCAATCCTAATGCCAACACCACTGGGTCAAGGTCAGTCAAATGTTGCTTCCAAATACTAATTAATTGTTACTGTATTAAAAGAAAGCAACCACAAGTGATTTCTACCAGCTGTGGAACTGTAACCCAACACACCTGTGTAACATGCAGGGTCTTGTCCTCTCTCACATGCTATCACCAAATCAGGAAACTAATCCAGTTAACTGCACAGGCACTAGTGCCAACACAGGTAATAATATCAGATAAGATCAGATTAAAGGAGTTTTTCTGGTTTAGCTATTTGTGACTGAAAGCTTTTTACATACTTGAGCTACAATCAATACTTTTTTTTTATCTTACACACTTTCAAGTAAACTGTGAAGTGACACCATAGTGTCTTTAGCTCTGTACAGCTCATTTCCCTCAATGTTCACACATTCTTCCAGAAGAAAACTTAGTTTCAAGAGAATGGTTCTAAAGCCCTCTGCTAGCAAAAGAATGTTGGCTGGCTGAGAGATACTGAAGTCTAACCTTTAAAAGACATTGTTTCCTACTAGTTCAGTTCGTTTAAAGATGATAGCTTTACATAACACTTGACGCCAAGCAGGCAGCTACCCAACACAGCAGTTGGGTGCACCTGCCCTCAAATCTTCCTCTTAAATAAGTGTGGCCAAGAGAGCAGGCTGCTCTGCTGTGAAGAGCCTGACTGCCACAAAGTACTTTTTTATTTTAAAATTGGTCTAAGAACTTGGAAACTTTTCACTAAAGAGAAAAAGTGAAAGGTGGTATGATGTTATCTTCAGTCTCTGCTATCTCCTTCTCCCTTTGCTTCACCACGTTCTCCTCTAGTTCTTAGTTGTTTCAATTTAATTTAGAAGAGAAAATCAAGAAATCCTGCAGTATTACAGCAAGCACAGCACAGGTGTCTGGATTTTACATTCCATTATATCACTACTCTGAATTCTGCTACCTCTAAGTGTTTCAATGTTAACTTCCTGCTGAGGAAGTAGCAAATCAAGAGTGGAGGGAAAGAACTGGTTGATTACTTAACACTCTAATGCATCTGACCTCAGGAAGTTCACTCCACACCAGTCTCAGTAATCAGAGTAATGTAATTCCTCCACAGTGGTTTACAGATGTGTACAAGACACAGCAAATGAGCCCAGCCAAGTGAACAAAATGAGTTCAGGGAAAAGAGAAGCTAATTGGTGTATCAGCTTTAACAAAAAGCCTTACTTAGACCACCAGGAAAGAAGAAAAAGCCAGGACACAACCACTTACCGGGCAGTCTCCATCCGGGTAATTATCAGGAATATACACAGTGAACTTAAACACACCATCCTGGTAGAGTCCATTTCTTATGAATATTACACCAAACCACACTGCAAGTGAGAAAGGTTGCTTGAGTGAAAGAATTTTAAAATGTACATATATAAAAAATTTTAAAAATTAAGTTTAAACTTACTTAACGCTGATCGGTACGAGGGCTGCACATAGACACCTGGCAACTTCTGCTTCACAACCAAGGTACTGCAATCAGAGTCAGCATTCAGAGAGCTCCACAACTACACCGACACAGCAAACCCAGAACATACCACCCACAGCCCAACAGGGCCTTCTTCCAAAAACTCGCTCCCAATTCCCAAGGCTGCTCACAGAAGGAGGTGACAAATATAGTGAAACCCCATTCCTTCCTCCTGCTTTTTGCAGCACTCCACTTAAAGACTTACTAACAGAAAACACTATTCCTCTTGATAAAACTAAGTAGAGAAGCAGAAATAAACTCTTCCCTCAGTAGATGCATTTAACATATGCCAGTACAGAAATTTACAATTTTCTACTGAATCCCCAGTTTCAAAGTAAGGAAGAAAAAAGAAATTCAATTAAGTAATTTTGAACACAGATTCACAGTCAATGGTAGCTGCTGCTGAAACGTGAGCAAACTTCAACCTCAATTTTAAACAAGTAGTTTTTCAGTTTTAGATGAAACTATGCTGCAGATCAAGCTGAAATTACACTGGCAATGGCCAAAACAAACCAAAAACCAAATTATTAACTTCACAGGTTTTCCAGTTCCTTGGCATGTGGGTCCATTAAACCGAAGTCTACATGCTTGCACAAATAAACAACAATCTTAAAGCAAAACAGTAACACAGTTCTCTGCTTACCATTTCCATAGTATTTGTTATTAGTTCCCTAATAATGAATTTGTATTATCGTACCAATATATTTACTCAGAAGAAAAACATCTTTCTTGAATTAAAAAGTCAGGGTCAATTCCTTGAGAAAGACAAATGTTTCAAGAGTTCTCACTTTCAACTTAACAGTTAAATACACGAACTGAGACTCAGTGTTGCATAAGGACTCCAGGGATTTCATTCCAAAAGGCACTACATACTTGGGAATCCAGTACATCTACTAAAGAGGAAGTCCCTTCAGCTTTGTAGCACTAACTAGTTATATAAGTAGAAAGTTCTGAGGATGGAGATTTTTATGCCCCCACAGCAGCCTACAAATCACTAGACTGGGTGAAATGCAACTCCTCCCTCATAAATTTCATGTTAAATATCACAGAAATGAATATAGTCTTCCAAAACATCCACTTGATCAAATGTATCAGGCAGTGTTCAAGTGGTCCATGTGACAACTGAAGGAAGCTCCCACATCCTAACTCCAATAGAGAGCACCATATATTCATAAGCATCTTCCTACTCAACATCTGCTTGCTTCTATTTTAATACTTGTTTCAAATATTTGGTATTTCTAACCAAAAAGCCATTAGGATAACTGGTCAGGATACCTAAACTCACAATGTGTTTACTTCAAGATTGAGTAACGTAATAATTCAGAGAATGACATCTAAAAACACCTCTTAAAATCTCATCTCACTTTCTTCTCCCTTCCTGTCTCAAGAGATTGAGGCTGCTGCTCCAGAGAAAGAATTTTGCAAACAATGTTTTACTGCCTTCAAGGACTATGACAGAGACACCACGCAAGAACTAGGCCCTTGCAGGGCTTTTTCCCCACTGAGGCATAAGCCCAGTGACCTAAAAAAGATGAAAAAAGTGAAAGCCTACAATTCTGCAAGAAGCGAGTACTCCAAATAAAAAGGCCCATAAGAAGCATGTGTTCCATTTGTGGACTGGGAGGAGGTGGCAGGTGAAGCAGGCTTGGTTATTGGCACAGCATTCTTTGGGATAGAAGGCAACTGTTTCTTTGCAGAGGCTCGCAGGGGACTGGTTCGCAGCTCTCCACTCAAAGTTTTCTCTTCAGTGTCAGATCTCTGTCAAATCAAAGGAGAACCATGAGATCACAGGCCATATTTCAGAAACATTTAACATATGAACATATTTTAACACAGGTTTAAACCCAATTACGGTAATTACAAGGTAGACCAATGAAACTTATCTTGGTTTTGGTGTTCTATTGCTTGAGGAAGGGCATCAGGGTGTCCCTTTGTACTTTATTTTTAAACAGACTTTTGTTCAAGTAAACCCAACCTACATGTACAGAAGTATTCAATGCTGGATAGGAAATCTGCAGATTAGGACAAATGCTTAAGGAGGCTTACATTTATTTAGAACCTGAAACCAGACAGTATACAACATCAGCTTACAAGTCAATCTATTTCTAGCACACAGTGCATCAAGATAAATCATTTCTACTGACAAGCATCCTTACACGTAGGCTTCAAAGATTCTTTAAAAGTAGTGTAGTAAAACTGAGATGAAATAACAAAGTTTTATGTATTTCACTTTCTGCCTGTGCTTAAGACATCAACATTCCACTTGGAACTGATCCTATAGCTCACTCCCACAGCGAAAGAATCGCCACATGGCAGTGGCATCAAGTTTAAATAGTTCTACTATACGAACCTTTTCATGCCTTTGCTGTCTTTTCTTGGAAGAAAAAAACAAACCACTGCCAACAAACACTGTACTACACACAGACCCCAGAATCATTCTACGGATTGCCAAGACAAACCTGCAGGCTACAGACTTGTGCTTAGGCTCCATACGGTGACTAAAGGCAGGATTTAAGCTACAGTGTTTTTAAGTGCCCAAGACCTGGACTAGTAACAATACCTCATGATCAACAGTTACACAATTTGCGCTAGTACTGAACATCTGAGAAGTGATTAACCCTAGAACTCCCACGCTTTTATTACTGCTACAGCCTCAAGTAGCAACACCACTACGGAGGCATAGTTTTGTCAAAACTCACTGCACATGCAATACTTGGCTAAGTTCTATATAACACACTAAAATGTCCTAAGAAAAAAAGTGTTTCAACCACTTGAACAAATTTGTTTCACATTTCCTATTTAAAGATGCTTCGGATAAAAAAAGTCAACAAATTCTGGACTAGACTCTATGCACCGGCACACTCCAGTTAACGCAGCTCAAAGCTAGTTTACACTTTTACTGAAGGTGATCACAACCCTCGGGATAACTACACAGGAAAACACTACTTGCAGATCACCTGATGTTATTTTCCAGCACTGCTACCACCCCTCCCAAGCATGACAACACTTTCTGGCATCCATGCATTAAATACCTTGCGCACAGAACCTGTAGACATGCTCCAGAAAGGGTTCATAACGTGTATTCCAAACAAAGGGCTGCAACTTTTCGGTGCCTTCAGAGTGTCCTCAGGCCCTTTGGATTTATACCCTAAAAGTACACAGAATGAACATGCATTTAACAGATAAACAGGACTCAATATATAAATGAGATTCAGATCTAATTCTGCAGTCAGCATTATCTTTCTGTAACTTAAGAAAACTTCATGTAGGTAAGACCAACAATAGTTAAGAATGCCAAAGCTCTATTATATACTCCAGAAGAATAACACATGTCTATCTTCGCACATTAATCTCTGCCTTCTTTCTGCTAGAAAAAGACTCTACATTCTGCACTCCATGTTCATTTTGCCAGTGAAAAGAAAAAAAAGGCTCTTGGCTCAGCACAGTTAAGCAAGATCCTCTACACGTGCAAATATTAAAGTTATCACCTCCCCATTTCAGTCCAGCACCAGACAGAACTACGACCCTGCAAAGTGCTGTCCCTCGCAGCCACTGTTGACTTTGCACATTTCTGAAGTGTCCCAGTTTGAGAAATTCTCTGTCATTCCCGGTGACAGAGATGATCCTCTCACTGAGTTTACATCATGTATGTGTCATTTTGTTTTCATCCGCATTGGAACACCACTAGGAATAGACAAAGCCATAGAACACAGAAGTTTCTCTGTAGCTTATTTAATGGTTTCATTATGAGCACTAAGGCTTAGTGCTCTTTGGATCAGCAGCACAATAACAAGGACTTCAGCAGTATTTGGAGTTTCAGCATCAACTACTGTGTATGACCTCGCTTTCCTCTCTCTCCTTTTTTTTTAGGTCTTGCTATTGCTTGTTCAAGAACTCTGATCCACAGCACCTCCTGCCAGGCACAGCTTATTGCCTCCACTCTTTTTTCCTCTCCAGTTCTCCTACTTTCCATCCTCATCTCACCCTCTCATTTTTGGCTCCATCACCTAAGGTTTTGAGGCACTTTACTCAGTTTCTTTAATAGAAAGTTGCACAACGTTGATCAGGAAAATTAACGGGATGTGAGACAGACAGAGCCAGTGGCACAGGTTTCTATTGTGATCAACACTACATTTTTACTACAATAAGGAAGGCAGCATCTGTTCACCATTGGTTTGATTAGTTTATAGAGAAAATGGAAACATTATGATCAAAACCTTCCTACAATTAAAATAAATGCCAATCTTGTTAAAAGGAAAAAAAAAAACAAAATCAAAACCCAGACAATTTATCCAAAGGAAGCCTAGGAATGCTAAATATTTAAAAGAAACATTAATATCAAATCATAGCCTTCTAGGCTATGCAGCAGCCAAGCATCCAAAAAAATGCAAGCACCTTTCACAAAAGTGATGAAAAAGAATGTATTTCCCCACCCAAAATCATCTCAAACATTCCAATATACAACAGGTTCCTCCAGGTACTTTTCCTCTTCAGCAGCCAGAGCCTCACATCATTCTGAGCCACTGAAGAGAGACAGCCAAAGCGCAGCTACTGCCCTGTGAGAGCAGGGAGAAGATGTTTTCACTTTGCCCCATCTCTTGTCTGGAAAGCAGAGTCATGCCAGAGGGCTGTGCCACAGGCCTTTTCCATCAAACCAGCCAGACTAAGTAAGACAGGAAGACACTGGGCCAGGAAGGTACGAGACATTTCCTCGGGAAACTCTGGTGTAACCAGAGGGTGGAGGAACTGACGCACAAAGCGCACCTGAGTGCTCGGGCTCTGACAAGAGGGAAAAGTGCTGGAAGTTGAGGTACAGGTTGGAAGACAATTAGCTGGAATCTGGAGTGATTATGGGCTCGGGGCAGGATTATTTTGTTTGTTTTGGGCTGCTGTTTTTTATGACTAGGTAATACAAGCCGCATTATCCCGGAACCAGAGATAGGAGAACAGGAGTCAGCAGGACAAAGAATGCGACACGTAGGTAAAAAGCAGCCCAACCTACTCCCAGGGAAACAGGGACCCTTTCCAGGAGCTTGGTAACTGATGTTAGATGCAGTTCAGTCAGCAGATCCACCTTTCAGAAAACAGCTAGGTATCTCAGAACACTTTCAGCTTTACCTACTTACACGCTATTAAGAGCAAATAAAACATTATTTTAGCTCTAATTAAGCTAAAGAATAACTTCCAGAGGTTCTCTTGCACAGATGTCTTTTATCCAGTTGCTTGCCAGTTATAAATCATATACAGTATTGTCCTAAATTTATCATTAAACTGCCTCCACTCTCATACACCTGTTAAAATGCTGTTTACAGTGGAGAACTCAGAACCTCAGAGCACCAGCTTCCCAGAGAAGGGTCATTTAGAAGCCTTTCAATGTGTTTTAAGAGTTTATTTTAATCACACTCAGTGCTAGCTATGCAATGTGGAAGTGGAGAACCGTAGCTCTAAAGGAAACTTAGCCACAACTGCTTATGCTCTCTAGTACCGTCACCTTGCAATTTACTACCCATCACTAATCACAAAAATTATTAAAACCAGTATTAAAAACAATAACCAAGTAACAGCAAACTTACATTAGCCTGCCTATCCTACTTCGCACTATGTCTGCAGCAGAGAGAGAGCCAAGGAGAGCCAAGTCCTGATATCATTAACTGGAATTTCTAGGCAGTTTAGGCATTCACTCTTACGCAGGGCTCAGTATGTACCCCAAGGCACCCACCACTACGGCATCTTACAGTGCTGTAACTACTTAAACCATCAGCTTCCCAAAATAACCCAATACGCTCTCCTTGTTTTATGGAAAGGGAATAAAAACATCCAAAACCATCCCCCTCTCTCTCCTTTCACACTGTCAACATTCACAGCACCTCATCCAGAAGAGGCTCAATAGTGTGCCACTCAGCAGTACATTCTACTGATTTCTCCTGCTTTAAGAATAGCAAGCAACAGCAACCCTCCTAAGCAGTCCTCCTCCTACAGGCTTTTTACAGCTACCTTCCTCTCTAGTGCTTTCCTTCTAGGAAAACAGGAATTACACAAAGACAAAACACAAACTTTTGAAGAAACATTACTTCAAATATCGCTTCTTGGAAAGGCCTTTTAACTTATCCACAGCACCACACTGGGACCAAAAGCCACCTGCCGCCAGGCATAACTTCACGTCCACATTCTCCAGGTATGCAATACACACCAGCAGTCAGAGCAAGTGTAAAGTCATGTGATACTTCATCAGCCCTCTAAAAGACTTCAAAAAACCAAAGTTACCACTAGCAAAACCATAACATTTAAGTACTTTGCTTTTGCACCTTTTCTACATTAGGTACTCTCTTCAAAAAATCTCTCATTCTACCCATCGCTGCAGTATGTATAATTTTTCTTCTCTCACCAACAGAATTATTTGATCAAACACAACATTAAAGCAATGTGAAAAAAACTTTATCTGCCTGGAACAGAGCACTCTTCTAAAGATTTTCTGGAAACATCAACAAATCAAAGGGAACCACTCCTACACCTGAGAACAAACTGAGCTACTTCAGCAGAGCATCGCAGAACAGTGCATGTTGAACACAGAGTATTATGTGCTTGTCCAGCAACTGCAGCTGTCAGTTTACACTGGAACTTATTTCTCCTCAGCACAGGCACTCCTGGTTTCCTCTGGACCCGGGGCCCTCGCTCGCCCACACCTTAATCTGCCGGACAACGCGGGAGCCGCTGACGGCGGTGAACAAGAACACTGACCAGTCAAGCCTGTTCGCCAACTCTTCTTCCACAGTCGGGTTACACGTTCCATACCAACACCTGCTGCTACGAGCTCACTCCTCTAGCAAACTGCAATCTACGCCAACGAGACCTGCTCTAAGATACGGCAGCCTAAGGGACACGGGGCGATGGCCGGCCGAATCCCACAGCACAGAGCGCTCCAGAGGAACCTGTCACCCGGGGGGTCACGGAAGGCTAAGAGC
>VZTF01000387.1:93974-155236 GCA_013397755.1 Cnemophilus loriae
GATCGGCGTGCCGGGCGGCCTGGGAGAGCCCGGGGAAGGGCGGGAGGGGCGGGGCTTGGTGATGCCATCCGTGACCGCCGCGGAGACACGTTCTCGCACCGGACAGCGAGGCGCAGCGGGACAGCGGCACAGCGCTGCAGCTCGGTGAACACCGTTTGTGTGTGCCCGGAGGCATCCACTCAGCCTCTCTAAAGTTTTGCAGCTAACGCTGCCTGTATGAGCCAAGAACTCCAACCTCCTACTAGAGGTGACGTAATCAGCCAGGGACTTTCGTCACTCTTTCTCTCAGGCTACTAAAAATGGCCATTTTAAAAACACATTTCAACTAGATTTTTTTTTTTTTCCCCCCCACAGAATCCCAGGATGGGTCAGGCTGGAAGGGACCATAGTGGGTCACCTCCCTGCTCAAGCAGAATTACCCAGAGCACAGGGCACAGGGTTGTGTCCAGACAGTTCCGGAATATCCCCAGTGAGGGAGACTCCACACCCTCTGTTCAGTGCTCGGTCACTGCACAGGAAAGAAGTTCTTGCCCATGTCCAGGTGGAACTTCCTGGGCATCAATTCCTGCCCGTTCCTCGCCTCCCGTTGCTGGGCACACTGAGCAGAGCCTGGTCCTTGCTCGGAGCCCTCCTTGCAGACAGGGACAGACGGGGATGAGGGCCCCTCTCAGCCATCTCTTCTCAAGGGTGAGCAGCCCTGGCCCCCTCAGCCTTCCCTTGTAAGAGAGATGCTCCAGTCCCTTGATCATCTTTGTTGGATGGACCTGCTCCAGGAGCTCCATGGCTCTCTTATGCTGAGGAGCCCAGAACTGGATACAGCACCCCAGATGTGCCTCAGCAGGGCTGAGTAGAGGGGCAGGATCAGCTCCCCGACCTGCTGGCAGTGCTCTTCCTGGTGCACCTCAGGATCCCACTGGCCTTATTGGCCACATGAGTACACTTGCTTTAAAACCTCTACACACTTTAAAACCTCCTTTTTAACTTAATAATACCAGCTTCTGATGCTATTGCTGAGCAGGTACATACTCACAGTGTAAATTTATATTTACAATACCTACACAGAGATATACATACAAAATCTACCTCTAAAATCTGCTGAACAAAAGAAGGAAAAAAGAACAAACCTCAGGAGTTAGTTTTTATTTGTAATTAGACTTTTTCTGAGCCCAGTAGAACAATTACAAAAATGCTATACCAAAACTGAAGTAATTTGTCAAGGTTTGGAAGACGACAACAAAATCCATGCTATCTCAAGTATAAAAATTACAGAGAATTTTAAAAATCAATGCATGTAGGGTGGATTTATTTTTGTTCCTAAGCTATGAGCAAAAATACCATGCTAAGGTTATCACTTTGTCTCAATTATTGTAACCTTCTCTTATCCCCCTGTCCTCAAAATGCCACTTTAAAATCTTCAGTCAGTTAATAAGGTTATTATTCTGGCTAAACCACTGTCTCAAGTTTCTACAACCCTTTGGCAATTTCCTGTTCTTCAGTGTTTCAAATGCAAGTTCTTTGCCTGCACCACTGAAGTGCTGCACAACTTCCCTTTAGGCTCATTTCCTAAATTATCTTCCTTCCACTGCTACATGCAGTAGTAGCAATCACTTGGTTACCTCCTTTTTTCCTTAACCTCTTTCCTGCTATCTATTTTCTTTTTCCTGCTCTAAATCTCTTCCCACCAACTCTCTTTTGAACGTTGTGTTTCCAGAAATCTGGTTTTCCCTGGCTACCTCCATCAGTGGGCTTTTCAGACCTAACCATTCCTCAAAGTGTCTTGCTTGTATCACGTCCTGTCCTCGCTGAGGAATGAAAGGTGATAATGAAACCCTCACTTATATGCTATGCAGATGTCATAGATCTTATCCTGCAAAATTCTGTGGCTTGAACAGCATTTTGGTGTTGACTGTACATGTTCAGGACGTTGCAAAACTATATTACAATGGGAATAACATTTTGACTTTGGTATGAAGGATTGTGAGGAATATTTTATCAGGTCTTTGAACACAACATTGTTAATTCTCCAAACCACACTATAGTCCAAAGTTTCCTATATTACTAACTAGAGGAACGATACTCTGACAAGAAAAAAGCTTTTATCTAATAAATTTTCTTAAATGCTTTTTAGATTTCCTTCTTATTCATACCAAATATGAAATAATACTACTTAACAAATCTTTGTATTTTGACCAGTATAAGAGATTAATCAGGCCTAGAATGCTTTTTGTATATTGTTTATCGCATGAAAGATTTCTTTCACCGTGGTTGGTACCTGTAGCAAACATCATATGATTAATGCATGTCTAAATAACCTTTAATACTCTTTTTCCTACTTTTAGATACTCTGTATCTGTTTCACCCGGAATTCTAAATACTGTAAGGAATTTTTCCACAACACCTATGCTCATACTCCAAAACCGTACATACATATAATCCAAACTCCAAAATTGCCAAGCACTTTCCTGTACCTTTGTGGAGGAAGGAAGGGTGTTAGGGCAGTATCGTTTAAGGCATGGTCAATGTGGTGCTTAATTGTTCAGTGTGGGAAGACTCTGGATAGTTCTGAACAGACCAGAATTTCCCCTTGTGGTGGCCGTGGTTTTGAGAAGAAATCTGAGCTAAAAAGAGACGAGGAAAGATAAAATAAGTCTGTAATTAGCTCGGGCTCGGCACCACTAGATGGTGTCCTGCATCTGCTCTAGTCACACATGGCAATCCTTGGGCAGGTAAGGGACAGAAACACCTCCTTGACAGGAACACAACGTGTGCTGCACGACAAACAGACATGATCTGGCCTAGTGCTCCCGCTCACCTCCCACTGAAGTCCCCACTGGTTCTATAGGGAAGCTGGTAGGAGAATTCTGACAAAATTAATTAGAAGCCATTTTTTTATTAGGAACAGTATTGGAAACTAGCAAATCAAATACAAACTCCTTTTCTTGTTTACACCTAACAGTGTGATATTTCTCTGTTTTCTTAAAAGCAAGCATAAAGATGGAAGCTTTTTCTAATAGTAGTATTGGTTCAAGATGATGTACTTATTTTTCCTATTTTCTTTTTTTTTATTACAATGGAATTGCTAGAATGGATGCAGCTGTAGCTGCACCTATATAAAAATGCTTTTGACTGTGTATCTGTTTTCCCTGAGGAACAGGTAAGATGGAACAGCACTAACTGCATCATCAAAATTTGTCATTTAGTTCTTAGAGTAGAATCACAGGACCTACTGTTGGTCTCTGCTCAGTCAGCAGCAAACTATTGTAACAGAAGAACAAAATATTAAATTTATTTATTCCCCATAGAAAGCCTCCTGTCTTCCTAGACTCGCTTAATATAAAAAGAATACATTTGTGCATAATATTCAGACACTTTTGTATTTGCATGGCTGTCGGTATGTTTCACAGCATAAGAGATTGACTGTATTACTGGTTCCTGAATAGCAGAAGCTCCTATCAATGGCTAATTAAAGATCAGATCACAGCCTTCAAACTACACTTTCTTCAACATGTCTCACACTGTGGAAAAAAATACATTAAGCATTTAAATCTGAATGTTTTTCAGATTCCTTAATTTATGAACTAGAAACCTCAGTTACCCTGAGTCCAGCTGTGCAGAATTCAGGACCATGAAACCTGTGAAACTGACTTACTGTACTCTTTTATTCTTTTGTATTGGCTTGCTTAATAGCTCTTATTTGAAAGGTGAGAATTACAGTTCTAAGATGAATTTTGATTCTGCACAGTATGATTTTGAAAGTAATTTCCTTTTATGAGAAGAGAAGGGACTATTTTATCACTATTTTTTTGAAGAAGTTGAACACTTGAATCTAACTAGAGGCTTATAATGTCAGAATAAATCCCAAAGGAAGACTTAGATCCCAACTGCACTGGTTTTCTACTTTTCTATACTTGCTTCTAGGTAAAACATCCCAGGAAAGATAGGCAGATGAGAAGCACTCAATTTGTTAGTCACACATTTTGAAAATATGTTCCTTAGCTTTCAAAATCATACAAATCCTGCTTGTAAATGCTAAAATGTAAAATTAATCTTAAAACTACATATCCATACAACTTATTTGTAATAGAAACATTGTCAGGATAAAAGCCTGTATATTTAATTCCTACCTTTGAATGTCTAGTGATGAATTAAAATTGCTCATTTTAGAATTTTCACAGTCATTCATTGAGAACTTTTTATAAAGTGTTAATCAGACTAACTAGACTTACAGCTGTAATTAAAATTTCCTTATGGATAAGCTTTTTTTTCCTCGATATCTTCCTTTCATGGAACATTTTGAATCATAGTAACATAGAACACACTTTGAAACAAATATGTATGTAATCCCACACTCTCAAGGATAACTAAGATTACAGAGTAATCAGAATGAAGAATCTTTTTGAAAAATCAGTTTTGCAGAGGATAATCATTAAAGCGCATCTGTATGAGACAACTTTGGCAAATCAGTGAACACAGTCCATGTAAACAAGCTTTGATCAGCAGTTTCCACAATATCATTATCAACTCCAGTTTTTGCTGTAACGGTATGATATGATGAGTGAAAGGCAGACCAAAACCAATTCATAATTTTCAGATGGAAAATCACAG
Source organism: Cnemophilus loriae (assembly GCA_013397755.1). NCBI lineage: Eukaryota > Metazoa > Chordata > Aves > Passeriformes > Corvidae > Cnemophilus > Cnemophilus loriae. The sequence continues at coordinate 98,580 of VZTF01000387.1, forward strand.
TTAATTTGTTGACTGAAAAATAACTACATAATTTCAGAGATGATAAGACATAATAAAGTAGGACTATTTTTTTCTCCACTCACACCTTGAGCCATATTTCTACACAAAAGTCACTTTTCTCCTTTCATCTTCTTATTACTTTCCTGGTAAAGTGACATATTAAGCAGGTATGTAAGTGGTTGGTAATTTTAAAAAGCTGAATATTTAAAAAACTTAGTGGATGACTGATCAAAGAACTGAATATGAAGAGTAAAGACTGGGGAGAGAAAGAGTGAATATGCAAAGGAAGCTTTCACATTCAATGGGGAACAGCTACGAAAAGCTACCAAGGATTGTAGCTCAGTTAATAAAGTTCCAGGCAGAGATGATGTTGGGCTTAGCTAAAAGGCTGCCACTGAGCAGCACCTTACAGCCCACACTTCCAACCCCTGCCATAACATCCTATCTCGAGGGCTCCTCCGCCCCTCGGTGATCCAGTCCCCATTTCCAGCTGCCCAGTCATGCAGTATAACCTTGGTGACTTCAGTATTCCAATAAAGGAAAAGCTTGTGAGAAAGACACTTTCTCTTCCCTCCATCTCTCCAAACAGGAACTGCAGCTGATGCTACTGACTCAGAGTTTGTAACTGGGAGCAGAGAAGTTACGTCGGCAAACATAAAGGGCTGAATGGAAACTCAGAAACACCCCTCTCCCTCACACACAATTTTTTTTTTTCCCAGTTCTATATTCTGTATGTACATTTCTGGCTCAAACTAAACAGTATAGCAGATAGTATGTATTTAGAAGATTGCCTATAAAGAAAACACTTACTACGTTAGATCTTTCTAGAGCTAGACTGAACACACAGGGAGAAAAAAAAAGACCAGCAGCTCAGCATCTTCCCACAGGCTGCACATCTGGCACTTGGGGCAGATGTCAATGTGGTACGGTCATTCTTTCACTGGAAACAGGCACATGGGAGCTGGTTATGTCTCAGATTTGTTCTCAAATTTTTAGGCAACACAAGCTGAACACAAGTTGGGCAGTGCAGGAAAACAGAGTAACATTTGGGGTCCACTGCAAATGGATCCCTTCAATGAGCAGGAGAGGAGCAAGAACACTGACTCAGATGACTGACTGTCTTGGAAATGCAGTTGGATCTGGCTATCCAGTTATAGCTGAAGAACCTCAGAAAAATGAACATTGGTAGACGGAAAATCAAATATTTTCTCAGTAGGAAGCAATTTCAAGTCAAACGAGGTTACTGTTGGCTTCTACTGCATCATGGCCAGGATATAGGAACCTCAGTCTGCCTCCCAATTCGAACTATTCACAACCAATTTAACTAGTCACAAATTAATGTTTTAGGGACATTACAAAGCAATTAAAATAATCAACAAAATTCCTGTTAACTTCAACAAGATTTCAGTTGAAATATTTAATCTGTGAATAAGAACTTACGTTGGCAAAAAAAAAATCTTCAATATAACATCTCTGTCCTCATCTGTTTCAAGTGGTTTATTTTTTACCTGAGCTTTGGTATCTTTTCTATGCCATCTGCAACCTTTTCTTTGTAAGTTAGTCTAAGTTTATACCTCTCATGCAGTTCTATCTGTTTCCTCAAAGTAATAATTCAATCTTATCTTCTATACATTTCTCATTTACTAAATCCACAAGAGGTTGAGAGGTCTAATTTTTCTTCCTTTTTAAGGGACACAAGTAATGTCTCTGCAGTTTTGAAATCTGGCTTGGCTGTTGTGGTTTTATTACACAGCATTTCATTCTAAAAAGCAACCGTGTGAACAGAGGTTAGGTTTAAACTGAGTCTTTCCAAACATCATGAGAATTCTTCTGTCAAATAAAACTTTCATCTTAATTATCCTTAATAATTTCCACTTTGCAAACATAAGGTCCCTTAATGCCTTTGGAAAATGAAGATTATGAGAAAGAGACTATAAAAAGATAAACATGTCTCATTTTGCAGAATTTGAAACACCTTCTTTCAGACAGTAAATCTAACGTTAATTAATAGCAGAGTATAATATTAGATTTCTCTCTTTTATGAAAATCCTGGATAGAGTGTTCCCTAGTGCAGTATTTTCTGTATTATTTTATATATTGGTTCAAATTTAAAGCCAAGAATATTGCTTAAAAATGTCAAGTAACTTATTCAATAGTCAAGCAAAGAACTACTGTCACAATTTAATTAATTTTCATTATTTAATTACAGACCATGTAATTATAAATTAATTTTTATTTTCACTCCCTCTGAGATCCTGCTCACCAAAGTTTTGAACACAGGCAGGTGGTTTGAGTATTTGAGCTGGACAGAAATTCCTCATTTTCTTTATCACACCCTCAGTGTGTATGTCTGTGTACGCACAAGGCTGTGTATGTAAATTCTAATTCAAACTCATCAATACCTTTCTTAAGTAATTATGGCAGCTGCACACCCAGCCAAGCACTGTATTCTTAGAAAAACTAATATTATTTTTACTACTGCAATACATAATTCAACATGCTAGTTTGTCTGAAGCTAAGATATCTCTACAAAACATACAGGCAACATGTTTGTTTTAAAACTGTTGCTACTTCCTGTTGTAAATCGCATAAGGATGCTCTTGGAAAGGAACGTGCAATGGATTGTGTACAGAAAGGAGAACACGAGCCAACATCCAGACAATAGCAACACAGCAGCTGTACTTCCATGTGGGAAAACCATCATCCACACAATAGTCAACATTTCTTCCAAACACTCACTACATTTCTAGAGCCAAATCAGCTACCATGACAAAATAAACATATTTAAAATTACGATATTTTTAATATTAGAGATTAGGAAGTACCAAAATCCACCATAAAGACAGGAAAATGAAATGCTCCTTCCTTCCTCTCTGTTTTTGTGATTAATCTGAAATAAGAATTTTTTTTCAAAGGAATCTTTAGGGCATGTTGTTGAAGTTTTCTGTGGCTAGCCTCTCTAGAAATCTGGTTTAAATACCTACCTACTGTTTATTTAGCAGAAAATATTTGGAATCTGTTCTTTTTGACTAAAATAGTATGGCCTAAAATTAGCTAAGTAGATGTGCATTTTTTACCTCCCCCCACCAATAAAAAGAGAAACAACCAAAAATACCCAACACAAACAAAACAACAACAAAAACAAAAAACCCCACCATCAAAAAAATCCCCAAACTCCAGAAACAAACAAACAAACAACCCCCTCACACATGTGAAGAGGCAAAATAAAGCTCTTTACAAATGGTAATGCAGATTGATAATTTGGTCTCACTGTAAAAATATTTCCTATCAAACAATGACAATATATCATTTTATATGTTTGTACCATTTATATAAAAAGCTTTTGCAAGTCATATGGCTCTTCTGCATCGCTGAATTACAAAAAGGATGAGTTTGGAATGGTCCTCTGGAGTTTGTCTGGTCCAATCCCCCTGCTCAGTAGCAGGGCCATCTGGAGCAGATTGCTCAGGACCACATCCTGCTGTGGTTTCAATATCTCCGAAGATGGAGAGATGCTAAAACCTTTCTGAGCAACCTGTTCACTACTTGATCTCCTTCCCAAGACCTCAAGCTTCATGACCTGTCTGTGCAGGCTACTGTGCATTAGTAGCAACAGCTGTGCTGCAGAGAACAGCTGTTTGGGGCAGAACACAACATGAAAGCAAAGGTAAATTATGGAAGAGGACAGGATGAGAGATTGTTTTCTACAGAAAAAAATATTGTGTAAACTGTAACAGCTATGCAGACTGGTGAGAAGATCTTTAGTTGTTTCAAACTTAAGAGAAAAAAACTCTCATCTCCCTTTCCTGCTCACTCGATCTCCAGGTATGGATGTTTAACTACCTGAAAGAAATGCAGGTGCTTTTACCAATTTCCTTTGCTGAACATTTTGTTATTCAGGAAGGATAATCAGAGTCCTGAGTTAGAATAAACCTGCACTGCTAAGTGGAATGCAGAAGGGGAGCGTGCAAGATCATTCATGAAGCAGAAGCAGCCTAGGCAAGCCATGCTGGGGCACCTAGCTGGAGTATGCTTCTGATACCTACAGCCTGCATTGCATGGCTGGGTGTCTGAACACACAGTCCAGCTGAACTCCACTGCACACACTGTCAGATCTAGAATGTTTTATATCATGGGTTGGTAACAGACCTAATACATTTTCCCCTAAGAAATAAGTTACAAGCATACTTGCATAATAGAAATGTTTAATCCATTCACAGTGGTAAGTAATGATCAAGAGATGTAGCCAAAGGATGATCACAGCTGCTTCACAGATATGCCCCAAAAATCCAAACTAAATACTACATGAAAAAAAAGAAAGAAATGCAGTCCTTTCTTATAATTAAAAAACCCCAACCAAAACAGAAGTAAAAATATTAGCTGCCCATTACAACAGCTATGCCTCCTTGCACCCTGAAAGAGGGGCTTTATACAAAACACTGCTTAGATAACTGATGTCATTACTTACCTGTGATAAAGCAAAGAGCCCTGTACACATAGAAAGCTGGTGGAGAGACCAGGGATATGTTAAGGGATCTATTAATTTTGCTAAAATCTACTGAGAAAGAACTTAATTACAAGACAATAAAAAAAGAGCACAAATTCTGGGAGATAAATATCTTTAATCTAGTGTGGAAAGCCATGACAAGAACCAATTTCGAATAAGACATTCAGTAAATATTTTAATAGTGAGAGTGATTAACCACTTTAGCTACTGAATGGAGTTATATCTCTTGATTTCTACAAAGTGAGCTTGAAAATCTCACAGTATAATTTTTTTTTTAATCTTGCTACTGGGTTCAGTATCACATTGACTGGATGAACTGCAGTGGCCTACCAGAAAGGCTGGAGGTGAATTATTACTCCTTTTTGGGACTTCTGTGAATTAATGGGCTCCCCATTAACTGTCCCTATGTTAATATTACAGCTAATCACTCTCTCTTTCTATATCTGAAAGACTATTAGATTGAGTTTACACAAATAAAAATGTATGCTCAAGTTCAACAGCTTTAAAGCATTAGCACTTCCTCTGGCCTACCAGCATAGTTCCAGGTAAGCTCAGTGCAGGACTTTGAATAAAAATAGGAAAGCTGAACACAGACATAGTCTCTTACATGGAATTTTAGCCTAGTTTTTAATTTTCTTTAAAAGAAACACTAAGCACTTGCTATTTGGAATACATTTAGATATGAAGTATTGTAGGCTCCTAACGAGTATGCCACTGAGGTGGAATCACCCCAAAAGTATGGGATCGTAATTATTATCACATGGCAGTGACTGATTTATTAACTGTGCAGTGAAAGAGCCAAGGTTTGTGTTACAGGGGTAGATTCCTCATTTTTACTTCCACCATCCGTCATAGTAGAATCTACTGGAAAATGGAGTACAAATCATTCAGGAATTTACAACAGTCAGCTGAGCTAGTTCTGTGCTATATCATTTCTGGAAGTGAATGCCTTTGTTTTGCACCCTAAGGGCTGCTCATATGCATAAATAGCCTCCTTTTTTCTGCTTCTGAATCACAGTGTCCAGCCAATACAAAAAAGATTATGAGGTATGAAAACCGCACATATTTCCACCACAGAACAATAACAAGATCTATACTTTGATTTCCTGGGAAATAAAAATTGTAGCTATACTTCCTGTCAGCCCATTCCTTTGAACGTGTTCTCTTCATAATTTGGATTTTGAATCAAGTTTAAATGGCAGTTAAAAATCGTATGTGGCAGTACACAATGAAATTTAGCTTGACAGCCTGGACATCAAAACTAAAAATAAATGACTTCACATCCAAATAATAAGTAATAACAATGTTAGCCTGCATAAGAATAGCAGGACTGGATTCAAATACAATATTAATTTTAGGGATATGAGTGACTAGGGAGAGACAGAGGCAAAGAAACAAATCCTTCATATAGCAATAGTCTCTTCTTATCCCCCAGGCAACTGGCTGCCTTTCACCTCGGCGGCGGAGCAATTATGTGGCATAATGACTGCAGTGCAAATAAGCAGAGAGATTTTATTAAACCAAATGAGCAAATCATCTGCGTATTATTGCGATTTGATTGACAGTGACAAGTGTCGAGCAGACACGGATGTGAATATGATAAAGAAGCTTGCAGGAAAGCTCTTGATAATGTTACTCTTGATAAAGTTGCTCTGCAAACCTCTCTAAGTAAATAAAGGGGAAAGAATATGATGCATATTAATTCGCATAGTTTGCAACCTGCCACAGGACTAGAGGAAAAGTTGCAATAGGTTCAGCACATGGCATTTCATATGAATTCTAAAATTGCATTTATGAGTCTCATAGACTTTGCAATAATATATTAATATTAAAAGTAAAGGTCATTCCACATAACAGTTAAGCTGCCTGAGCTTCAACCTTTATATCAATAACAGACTCGGGCTTGGGGCACGAGGAGGAGGAAAACAAGTGGAATGATCTGAATAAATGTAAAATGTTACTTAGAAAGATTGCTGCCTTTTGCTGGGATGTCCATTTACACGTTTGTACTTCCAGTGGACAATTACATTTCTGACAGGCCTGCCATCAGAATGATTAAATCAATACCTTTCGTATGGGAATGTGATTCATTGGCAAGGGCCTTCAGGCCTCCAGGTAAGCCACTCTCACATTAATGACTGCCTTATGACATCATAGCTGCACACAGTCCAAAGTTTCACATCATTGCAGGCAGCGTGCAACTTTGGATAATTACTTTTGGCACATGGAATGAATTAACCAAGGTGACTGGGAAGCTTTGACAGCAACACTCATGGAAGAAAAGCAGCAGGGATAAAATCTCCTGTGCTGCGATGGCACTAACATCATGAATAAATTTGGGCTTACAAGTTGAAATTATTTTAGTGGATAAACCACATGATAAATAGTTCTCTTTCCTCCACTTCTTCATATTTTTTATTACTTTAAATCTGAATGTGAACAAGCCACAGCATTATGCCACACTTCAGTGAACATTCTTTTGCCATCAAGTACCATCAAGTTGAAGATTTCCACTCTTTGAAAAAGAATCATAACTGAGAGGAAATGTTCTTGTCATATGAAGTACACTGTAAAATGTGGAAAGCATTTTTGATTTATGTTGTAATACTGATTTGAATACCTAATTGGACATATTTCAAAGAGACCGGCTTTGCAAGGCTCTGCACAGCCCGAGCTGATTCTTGTGCTGTGCTTTAACAGTGCAAGTATACTTCAGCATACAGGAGCTGACATGCTCAGAATAACTGAAGCTTGATAAAAAAGACTTAAAGTCTCTAAAACTTACATTTTTGAGGATGTGAGCCCTCCAACTCTAGTGAGCTTCCAAGGGGCATGAACTGAGCTAAAAAAAAAAAAAAGAGTAGAATAAAATATTAAGTACCAAATCCATTTTCTGTAGTATTTGTTATAGTTTGTTGTATAACCCATATGTTATAATAAAAAAAAATTTACTTACACAAATGTTATAATTTATTGCTTACATCATCAGATGACCTTATTTCTACAAAAAGGAACTAAAGTAATCAGTAAAACAAGTTACTCTACCAACCTAGTCCAGTTATTGGAAATTAATTAGTAATTTTTCTTGATATGAAAATCAGAATCAAATTTCATACAGTTGAGGGATTTTCACTGGTTTGAAGTAAAATGTAAAAAAGGATAGACTATGCTATCTACACACAGGGAAAAAGCTGTCACCATAAGAATGTCCTATGCTTTACCATTGTTATTTCTGGGTTTGGGGCTTTTTTAATACTTTGAATGTAATTTTTACCTTCTTTTTTTTTATTTATTTATTTTTTTAATAAACATGTTTAAGAAATAGTAAAACCTAGAAAATTTTAGAGTGCCCGATATTCTTCAAATTATGCACTCTGGTCTTTAAATAAGAAAGTAAATACTCTGGTTGGCGCATTTTGATCATCTTCAAAACCTAATCCCTGGTATGCAGCATTTTTTACCACAAAACAGTTAAACAAGTGTCTAAGCCTGTCAGTTGAACTCTAAACCATCTCATTCTAAAACTAAACTTTTGCTATAGAATAAAGTCTGAGATTTTACAATGAAATTAATTTTTAGAGTGTAAGTTTTAAATATGAAGTAAGACATTTGATATTTAAACTAAATATTAACTACATAAAACAATTCCAGGAGTTATCCTAAAGTACTTGTGAGCCTTCTGGTGTAAATTATAGTCATATCACTGCTGTCACTTCCAAAATAGTGCATGTTATGTTCTAAAATGCAGAATTTCTTTTTAGAGAAAGAGATCTTTTAAGAGACAATTTAGAACCTAAAGCCATTAGAAACAAAAATATTAATCATGTATTCAAAGTTAACCGACACAGTGAAGTTTGCTGAGACTACAGAGAGTGGATTTGAGAACACAGTGTTAATTTTTGTTTATTTCACTGAGATGCTGCTAATTGCATGCCAAAAAAATACTTAAAGTTATTATAGAATATTAAAGCACGGAAATTTATTAAAACATCATACTAATACATTCTCCTGTTGGCACCACAATGTGGAGAGATATTAAGCTGGAGTACGAAAGAGTTTCAAGGTTTCACCAATCATTGCAAAAAACCAAATTAGTATAAAATTGAAGGCTTTTGTGTTTATATTTTGTCACTTCTATCACACTTCAAATAGAACCCCGTTTGTTCAGAGTGCTGAAGCACCTTCCATTTTTGGTGTATGGCTGGATCTGAACATGGCCCTCCTTAACCTTCAGGCATCTTTAAAGTTGTCAGTGAGATGCTGGGTGTGCACATCTTCAGCTGAAGAGTGAAGTAATGCACACACAACACCCTCATTTTTCTGAAAATTTAGAAAGGAATAGTTCCTGAAGTTTTTAGAATCAGAAAAATAGGACCAAAAGGATGAATGAATTCTATATAAGTCTTACTTCTTTGTAAAAATATTATGATCCCCTAAAAAAAAAAGGAGAATGTCTGTGATTATAATGGAAAGCTGAACATTTTGCAGAAGGCAACACAAATCTGTTCACTGTGAGGAAACAATTCAGTTTTATTTCAAAAAATCATATGTCTGTATATTCTATGCAAAATGAGTATGGATAGGCAAGTGGGTAAATTAAGCAAAACCAGACATGATTCCTGGGCCGTTTAAAAGTTGACTCACTTTGCAAGCCTGCTTTTAGGGGTATGCAAATGTAATGTAGCCCTTTGGGGACACAGTCTTCATTCCTTGCTTTTGTGGAGCCAGAATTGATTCTAAAGTGTGGTAAGGTTGACCCTCCTGGAAGGAAAGAAAAGAAAAAAATTCAATCAAACGAATAGAAGACAAATTTTAGACCATAATCTGAGAGACCCAAGTCCTTGAAGTGTGCAGCCAGTAGCATTCACTGACCTGACTTTCTTTGTATCATTAAAATCTCATCTATCTTACTATTTTAGCACAAAATTTATCAGGAACAAAAATTTTCCACGACTGGAAAAGAAACATTTACAAAGCTAAAATATTAATAGGAAAAACATTTTACATTTATTTTCTACAAATATTACCTCTTAATTATTTTCAGGTATCCTTTGAAGCAGATAACCAGACGTTATAATAACCACTATTGTAATGTTTCCCTAAAATAATACTTCAAACCAGAATTGCAACCTATGCCATGTTTAAATAGTCATGCCAAGCCTAATTAACTTTTTATTAAATGTCAAACACATCTTCAGATGGTCCATTATATTTCTGAAAAATTAAACTGATTTGGTAAAGAAGTAATGATAAGCAGAGACTTACCTTAAGAAAACACTAACATTAGTGTTAATTTTCACACTTACTATTCTCACAATTAGTTAGGGAAGTATTTATGTACATATTGAAGAGTAGACATGTGCTAAGTGTAATTTCAAATGTCTACTCTTCCAGAAAACCTGGAGGATATGAGCAATTGAAGGCTAAACCAAAATGTTATTGGCTATACATTTCTATGATCTAATTCATGGCTCTAGAGATAAAAAGCCCAGATTCCTGCACATCTCAGTAAAAGTACAGCAAAAGCCAACCACAACTTGCCAACATATCTGGCCCCAGACCCTTAATATTTTATTTAGGCAAAAAACTTTCATTGTTCTGGAGTTCTTACAAAGCTTATTGAGAATCCCAAGCAATCAGTGCACTATTATTGGCCTTTGCTATTGCTGTTAATAAAATTGACTGTGCTAGGTTGCATCCAAAATAAAGTAATTTTAATAAAAAGTCTGAAGGAAAGTGTAGTGAGAAAAGAAGTACTGAACTGTTATTAGAGAAAGCTACATGTTGAACTGGACCTGGCCACTAAATCCTGGCCTGCATTTAGTTTCTCTGGAAATATCAAAGCAGGGCAGCATGTGACAGAGTTCTAACAGAAGATGGGAGAACTTGGCTACTGTTATGTAGATAATTCGATACCAAAGTCATTTTTGAAGGGCCTTTCTTACCATGCAGGCTGAGGCTGTTCTCACTCACAGTTTGTGGACTAATTTAGGGTCACAAGAAGATGGAAACATAAATATATTTCAAGTCATTTATGCATCACACTATCCAAGCTTAGGATCCCATGCTATCAGTCATAATCTGCATTATTATGACAGTCTGTCACCTTGCTGTATTCATTGTGAGAACTAAGAATTATGTCTATAATAACAAAAAAATTGCCATTGAAAAAATAACATAGAAGCGTTCAAACCAAATCTTCCACTGCACTTCAGAAATAATGAGATATTAGACAGAGGAGGCACTGACACGAATCCCTCTGTGGGGAGGATCACAGTATTTGTTAAAGTAGGCAACAATTTAGAATTAAAATAAAAACACTAAACACAAACCAGTTAAATTACACTTTAGGCAAATATTGTTCGTCTGTTCTGTGAGCTGTAGCTCTGCCTCAGCTCCAGAGAGTTCAGTAATATCTCTAATGATGGTAAGTCACAATTAGTCTCTGTTTTCCATGAAAAACTGGAAAAAAAAGGGAAGTGCTGGGCCAGGGGTTCCCCGTTAGCTCAGGGGGTAAAGTGATGTCGCCTTCTGGGTATCCCATTGTTCCCTCATCCCGTGTGACCTGTGAGCTGATGAACTCTGACAGCAGCTCTGCCCGAGGAAAGGTGGTATGGCTGCAGGCAGAACAAACCTGAGAGCAGCACAGCCATTCCAGCCGGGCTGCAAAATCCCAGTGACGGCTGGAGGGAGAGCACCGTGCCGAAACAGCTGATACAGAGGCCACAGACCATCTGTAAACCAAATCCAACTGGAATACATCCTGCACAACACAGAACAGTTTGTACAACTAAAGGCAATCATAAAACAAACCATCTGATTTTCTCTCAACACTTTCATCCGTCCCAATTAAAATGTAAGAATCATCATTTAAAGAAAAACCCCTAAACCATAACCAAATACATCAGTGGCTCTCTAGAACCTATCATTTATTTTGGTACATTCTGTGATACTGACACTATTGAACTTTAATAGGCATAAGATTTTTCTGTATTATTATTTTTGAAAAGATCATACAGGGTTATTACACAGAACTTTTGATAAAGTAGGAAAGCTAAGAACTCAACTGCACAAAATATAAACCACAACAGCCTCTTTTTTATTTAAATTGTAAATATTTGGGAAAAAAAACTAGAGAAGCAAAGGGATAAATACATGGCTCAAAGTTTCATTAAAAAGTACATAGAGTGCTAGAATGGACACTCATTACCAGTATTCTGTCTCCAGGGGGAAAAAAAGAAAAAAAGAAGGGAATATTCTGAGATAGGAGAAATCAAAATGATTGTGCTTGAATCTTAGCATTGCCCTTGTATCCATCTGGGACACAGGTAGGATCCATGCTATGCCTCTCAGTCACAGTCATACTCCCTGCTCCACCCAATAAACTGCTTTATAAATTGTCCAGGCTGTGGGGTGACAACTTAGACAAGTAAATCCCGTTTAGATAATTCCATGCCAACATATTAAACTCGTGTTCTGTACCAAACCCCCCTAACTATTACCAGTAATATCTCAAAAGAACTGAAGTAGGTGGTTGACAATAACAGTAAAAGGGTGTTGGATTTTTTTTTCTTGCTTTAATTCAAACCCTCAGATGGAGGAAAACATGCCTCCCAACCAATGAACATGCAAGCCTACTAAGCCCAGCATATGCTTAGCCAGTGGATGCATTTCTGTTGCTCAGGGTGGCACCAGAAGTTACATGTTGTATTTTTCATCCTCTGCAGTGGTAATTTCTTGGTCATTTACCTCCTCAACAATAATGTTTAGCTGAGTAAAATAATGCTTTAGGCTTTAAGTCTTAAAGGTTCTTCCCCCTTTGCCCCCCTCAGTAGGATGACTGATTTCAGCCCTTTAGAAAAATAAGCTTACTTATGAGACATTAGTGGCATTATTGCCTCCTTTAATATTCGTGACAGTCTCCAGCAAATGTATCACAAGTTGGCATTTATTAGTGCTAGGCACAAGTAAGGGGCATGTTATTTGATTTGAATAACAGCTTGGAGCTACAGTTTGAGTCCAGAAATATATTAGTCAGAAACAATCTCATTTAATAACACAGAAACTAATAAAAGAAAAGTATTCCAACTGATTCGAAATTGAATTTATGAATATTGCTTAGCAGGATTAATGATCAAAAACTGAACCTGTTTGTCATGTTATAACAGACTTTTCGATTTAAATGCAAAACTAGAAGTCAATGAGTCCAATGGATTGTATATTGCTTTGAAGAGAACCAGTTCATTTTACACATAAGCTTTGAAATTGGCAATAAACTTTAATTACAGGGTCAGATAATCAAATTATAATCAAATAGCCTCACATAAAATCTGTGTTTGAAATTAATGAGATACAATTCTACTAGTCTGTAATATTGTACCTCTGAAACTTACTAAAAGACATTTCATTTTCATTTAAAAGTCACCTTAAGGACTTTTCCCTCAATTTCTTCTGCATAGCTCGATTTTATTTGGAAATGTCTCATTTTCAGACCACACATTTCTAAAGATTTTTGCATATGGAAAAGTCATTTGTTGCTCCACAGATTTTTTTTTATTGATAATAAGAATTTTAATATAGCAATATTAGAAATCCTTCAAGTAGATGCATATTTATGCATTTTTAGAGAAAGCCACAGCTCGGATAATAAAGCTGTATAGTTGTTCAAATGCACATGCTTATTAAAATTTTCATTTAAGATGAAATTTTTGATGACTGATCTTAACTTGCAAGTGCAAACATATATGCTAATGTACACTACTGCATAATCTATTTCTTTCTGGGGTATACAACCATGATAATTTCTCCCTACATGTCTTACCTTATTTGGAAGAAGAAATATATCTTATATTTAAAACAAAAGATAGAAAGAATAAATCCAAACCCGCTCTGGCTTTCTTAAAGATTTGCTGCTGTGTGGCTTCAGGCAAGTCATATTATATTTTATAGCTAAGCTTTGTCGTGAAAAATGGCAGTTACAGCTTAGTACAGCTTCAGTGCAACTTCACTGGGCTTATCACGGGACCTTATTAATTGTACAATGATTATCAAAATGAAGATGCAAAATTGTTGGATAGATAATGTCAGACCTCATTAAACACGCAACTGTAAAAGCACAGACAAAGTCAAATACTTCTAAAGCTATCATTCTACTCAATGGCAATACAAGTGCTTGATAGCACACAATGTAATTTTAGAAAAAGCCTATGCCTTGTACTGAAGTACAATTGTAAAATTTTACTACTAAGCAAAACATTTTTATTTTTAAAAATCAAGTGATTCCAAGTTAAAAAATAACAATTGTCAAAATTAACTATTTAACACAACTAATCATCTGCTTAGATGGACTACAACAATGAAAACTAGATCCTTGCACAAGAAAACCACCACTTAGTAAACTTGGGTGGGAATTTACATAAGAGTAGTTACCGCATCCATTTAGGCCCCAGTGGAGCACTGTAGTCTGATTACCTCCATTTGCCCAGAACTAAGACCACGCACACACCTTCTTAGTGTAGAGCAGCATCTCTTCCTGTGTTCATGCCCTAAAACTCAATACTGACTTTTTCTTGGAGAACACAAATGGATCTCTAGAATGTTAAGGGAATATTACAACTACTCCCGTTGCTTTGTCCCATGTAAAAAGCAACAGTCATCTCTTTTGAATCACAACAGAGATTTTTAAGAAATTGTCCCAGTTGCTCTGAATTGTTAATGTCACTGATTATTACAGGTCATACTGTGGATATTAAATTCTGAGATAGGGTAGGAGCTGAGATAGGAGCTTTAGCCATTCATCATTCAGCCTTGTCTGTCCCAGATTATGCTTGAGAACAGGCATCATATTTGGAATAGTTTTAAAAACTCTGAAGCAGTGGGGACTCCCTAACGCCATGTGTGAAGTTAACCTACAACTTTACCCATCTCACCATTACCAAGTTTCTTGTCTTTCATAAGTGTGATCTTCTTTCTGTCACTCAGTATTATTAAAATCAGAACTTAGGTCTGTTTGCTGATAAGCATGGTTGAAAATGTACATATTTTACATGGTATCTCTATCTGCCACAGATACAAATGGCTTGTGGCTTCAGCCATTATAAGCCTTTGTCTCCTTTATTTTCTGTATATACATTTAAACAGAAAAGATCAATTACAGTCAAACTTGTGTCTGTAATACACTTGACTGGACATGAGTGAGAAGTATATATGAATGCTAAAATTATGCTTCCACTATGGCATCAATATAAATTCAAAGTAACAATATCAAGCTCAAGCATGCAACTACTTTAATTCTGGTTGAATTCTCCACATTATAACACTTTTGCCCTGCAATGTTTGAAAGCTCTGTGTATTTCCCCATCTCTCTCAGCTTCTGAGTGTTTTATTTCCTTGCAGAGGACAAAAGCCAGTAAGGGCAAATACAGCTTATCTAGTAAACATCTAAGCTGCAAACAACAAATTGAGCTTGACAGCTTAGCACTTCAAGACAACAGGTCATGAGAAGAAATGAAAGAAGGGATAAAGTCAAGGACTGACCTTGCTCATGAGACTTTTGTGAATCCATTTATACAGCAGCATTTCCCTGGATGCTTTGCAGAATGGAGAGAAAGTCCAGTCAAACACTTTACATGTCAAGGCCTTAAACATCTTCAGATGGATGGTTTGCACTCTGATAGTGACAATGTAGGCTGTTTTGAATCATGCTGGTTAAAGTGGGAATTCTGCTGGTGATTAAAATCAGCAAGATACCTCAAGTAAAAAAAGTTTTCCTATTTTTTCAACTCCAACCTCTCAATTTTCAGTGAGCAGTAACATTAACTAATGTAGTGGCATAATTCAGCATTAACATCACAGTTACCACAAGCTAAATATTAACAACAGTTTATGGTATATAGAATTTTCACAGAAATAAAGCTGGAGGAGAAAGGATTTGTGAAGATCTCTCCTGCATCATGGTGATCAGGTGAAACTGCAGCTCTAAGCAGTGACTGTCACCCACTGTAAGAACAACCTGGAAGTTATAGGCAACTCACTGTTTGCCAGTTCAAGAACACCAACTTGTTCACTTTGTACAACATTTCTTTAGCTTTGAAGTTTTGAGGTTTTTTCACATCTTCTGACTTTTACAGGAAAACACATGTTTTGGATAGGAGTTCAAATTCTTTCTCTATGAACACAATTCCAAGTTGCTACTATTGAACATACTACTGCCCCATTTTTTTTACCTGTTTTGAAAAGACATACAAGCAAAAAAACCCCACCAAAACCACTCCAACAACCAAAAGTTTACTAACCTCCATTTTGTTTCCATTTGAAAAGAAACAGATGCTGAAATCAGGTGTTTTTTTCCTTTAATCCTGTATTTATAAAGAATGTTCAACAGTTTTGAACAGATGGAAATTGTTTCTTTGCTTCTTGCTTCAAAGCCTTTCTTCGTCAGCACATCATACAGTCATTATATTGAGGCAATTTTACTGAAATCCTTGTTATCACATCATCTATTCCTTATGAACAACTCCAGATAAAGTCTTGGGACCCAATGTATCCCATCCACTGCTTCTTACATGTATGTATCAGCATTTTATTGGACTCCTCAAAGGAGTTCTGCTTTTCTTTCTCCTAGGGTTGTCAAGTCATGCTTGGAAGCATTGTAAAGAGTACAGCCAAGAGTCCTTACCTGCTGGAGTGCTTTGACTTCTTGCAGAAATAAACATGATTTTTATCTGCAGGTTTTATACATAAACCAAATTATTTTCTTTCCTTTTTAGGAACTTCATCCATGAGAATAGTATTTTTTCAGGTCACTACCAAACACTGCATGAAATCCCTTGAGGGTATTTGCAAAGGTTATGTCTAAGCTCTCTAGATTTCCTCTCTCTAGCAAATGATTCCACTGAAAAGGTGGTCCTTCAGGGTTTGGTTAAATTCCTGATCTGAGTCATTCACAAACAACCTGTCTTTCTCTACAGACCAGAGAGTCCAAAAAACTCACTAAAACAATATAAGCCTTTAACCTCAGCCCAAGTGCAACCAGCTTCCCCTTGCTTTCTTATGGGCTATTTGGTGAAACTGTCCAGAATTGCAAGGCTGTGAGAACCTCTCCCAGGTCCAAGCATAAAGTGCAAAGTGCCAAAGTTCCTGCAGTCCAGCAGCTTAAAAATCATGTTATCTCTTTATCTCCCCCAGATTAAGTATAGTCTGATGTTACAGGTACCCATCACTGGAGAGGCCTAACCAGCATAATTAAAATGAGCCCACACTCAGAGGGGCCACATGCTGTTCATGTTTCTGTATGTCCTGTGATCTGGCATTCCAACCCTGTTCATCTGCACAACAGTGCCCTAGCCTAGGCATCATCAACTGGTTTTCATCTCCTGTAGAACACTTCATATTTCACATTAAGCATTTATTGTTATAGCTCAAAAATATACTTTTCCATGTAATCATTTTAACAACTGCTTCTTCATAGGCAGCACAAATTTCAACATTCTACTTCTAGTTTCAGCAACTCAAGAATAGAAAAGGCTGTCTTCTTTTTTTTAATACCAAGTTCACTCATTCTTGTCTATGGAAATACTTGCAACTAGCAATCCAAATCCTACATGAATGCAAAAGTAGCATTGCCATGATTGTGCTCCAGTTTGTGGCAAAGTGTGGTAGATTTGCAACTGCCTGGCAAGTTTCCCTGAGAATACCTGAATCTACAGACCTATTGAATGAGAGGCATGGTCTATCCTGGTCATAAATTTGCAATGAAGAAAATATTCCTTAGCCATAGTCACAAGTTACTTTTGCAATGATTTTGCTTTGGAAAACTCCTACCCCCACGTGTCCTCCCCCTGACCTCCCACCCTGGTAATAAGTGAGCAATATCTCAACCCCTTTGTGTTCCTGTGTCAACACTACCCCCAAACTGTAAGTGTTAGCAGCTGTGCACAATATGAAAGGGGGTTTGAAATGCACAGCCTAAAACAGGAGCAATCACAAGAGCCTCTTTGACTCTCAAAATGCTAAATCACACACTGCTGATCACTGAAATGGTTTCCTTTCTGTACCCAACTTATGTAGTGGTTTTGCTGTTCTGGCCAACCTACAAATGAACTGTTTGTAATAGGAGGCCTAAAAACTCTGAACATATGTGAGCATCCAAAGAGTTGGCAAGTTTTGGACAGCCTCAGCTTTCTTTTCTTTGTGAAAGTTTCTCTTCACTGATTGTATGCTCAAAACAATTTATTTGTTTTAAAATCTATTCACATTTCTTCACATTGAATTTTCATTTCATACTGTAAGGTTACTGTGTTTATAAATTCATTGGTTTCTGCTCATCAAAATTTTCCATGCTTCAAAATACATTTTAGGTAGGCTGGAAAAAAAAAAAAAGAGTACAACAATGCTCTATAAGCCTGTAAAATGTGGTGACAGTTACAACACAATAACAAAAAGCCATCACTTTAAAAGACCAGAGACCTTGTCCTTCTCTGCAAGCAGGCTCTTTCTTGTCTTCCACCTTTTCTCCTATTTGCTGTCACTTTTTTTATAAATCCACTCCAGAGGAGCAGGAGAAACCTGCCACGGTGTTAAGGGTATTATCTGGTCATGAGTTTAAAAAATAAAAAAACAAAAACACAACAGAAAATCCCTTCAAAATTATTTTACTGAACTTCCTGTATTTCACCAAACATCCAGTACTGCAAGATTTTTCTTCAGTGGAACTGTGGTGCTTTTTATGCCTCTCTGAGCTGCAAAGATATTTCTCTCCCCCCTACTGGCAAATGCTGAGATAACTGAGAAACAATTGTTTCTCTCATATTTTCAAACTGCCATTAGCTTGGTCTTGCTGATTTGGAGCACTAGTCCTGATTTTTAACAGAATAGTTTCTTTAATAAGTTTTCTGTTCCTCACTTAAGGGGGGAGCACTGCAATGAAACTAATCTAGAGAAATAGTTTTTGCACATCCATCACCCTTTTCTTTACAATACTTCCCTATTGCAGCACCTGCTAGAGCTGCTTGTTATCATTTTGCACTTCTTGTTTCTCTCCTTTATGTCTCCTACTTCTCACAAGCAGTCAGGAAACAGACGCACCATCCTGGTTTCGTATCCCCAAGATAATTAGCAAATAGTAGTTCTGACACACAGGTTACCAGAGGGTACCATCACCTGCTCCACGTGATCACTGTCTCTTGCTGTGCACTACCCTCCAGTAAATAGGAAGGTCTTGCACCTCACTGCCCTTGAGGAACTGGCAGCAGAAACTGAAAGCTGGCCTCAGTAGACAGCTATTGCTGAGAGCTTTGCAACTGCTTGGAGAACTGCTGCAAAGGGATGTCGAGAAAGAATTCACTTTGTGTGAGCTTTATTTTAGAAGAAAACTGAGAACTGTATTTTTTTATGTGCTATTTTTTAAAAAGTTATTAACTATTAAAAAAACCTCTAAATTATCTTTTGTTTATCTGTTATTTCAATTACTTAGTCTTCCTTTTCTAATTAGAAAGTTCGGTGTTAACCTTCATTACTACACAGTTGTCCATTTTTTTAACAACACTCCTTTTAGATTTTTAAACATGCTTGGTCATGCTCAAGCAAATGCCTTTCTTAGCTACTGTTATGAAGTGGTAGCTAAACTGTCATTAGTACAGATAAATTTTACAGAAAACATGCAAGAGTGATCTTTGTACCTTGAAGCTTTGTTCCCCACTTCATGTGTCTATTTGCTTAAGCATGAGACTTCCAGTAAATGATGTCAATGCTTTGTATTGTCCCATATTTAGCCCTTTTTATTGCTATTTTTGATATTTAAATATTTTCCCTAATAAACTACCTCCTTCTATTTATTTTACAAGTAAAGAACAAGATTTGTGTATTTTTGTTGGCTGGTTTTCACTTACATAAGATTAATTATTCAACAGATTAACATAGAGACATAGTAACAAAATAAACACACTTGCACTTACATATTGCTCAACTTCCACTTTCCTCACAAGTGGCTGTCTTCAATTCTGCTTGACTGTTTCAAAGAAATGGATGATCTAAGTCAAATTCCAATTCATATGTTGACAGCAAAAAGAACCAAATATGAGAGAACTATTTCAGTTATTTAGTTATAGTGCCATAACTTTTTCTAAATATTATTGGAAATCAAGGCTGAGGATTACATCTGATCTATTTTAAATCAAGGTCAATAGTGGCTTATAATCAAAAGGATACAAGAAGCCCCTTAAATACACTTAGACTGTCAGTACTGGAATGGTGCTCATCATCTGAGGAATGATGTTCTTGAGGAGCCTCTCAAACTGAAAGAGTGAGGAGGCAAAAATCCTAACTATTTTAAAAATGGAATGTGTGAGTGGGATTATATGATAACATTCTCTGTGCCTATTAACCTTTTGATAATAAAATTACTTGAAATTTAAGCCAGCCCTACCAGAATACTGGCATATATGGTCAACGTAACCTTGCCTGCTGCTTTACAGGAAATAATTAGAGATCAGATACTTTAAGTGTGGCTGCAAACCAGCCTGAAGTACGCTGACCCAAATAAAAGGAGAGTTTATTTTGTTAAACATGGTGAATCAGTGCCACAGAAGCTGAGATAGCTGCCATCCATGGTAAGATTTGCGTCCTCATGACTGTAGATGGAGCCCTAACATAAGTAAATACCCTCTCAGCAATACAAGTTTGGAATTTCATAGACTATATTGAGGCTTTTCAGCATTTTTACTTATTGAGATTTTAATTTTCAGTACAAACAATGTGAGAGGCCCACTGTTTTTCTGGTTTCCCAATATGCCAAACTGATTCAGCTCTCCTCAAAAATCCAGAAAGAAAGAAAAGCAGTTGTTCAACTTTTATTCTGTCCTGCAATTATCACCTAATCTAACCTTCTCTAACAATTTCTCTGCTTAAGGGCACCTCTAGGGTTATCAGACCAGCTGAATTCATTTAGAAAATGAAATCCAAACCTGACTATTCTTATTCATCCCCTGCACCCATTATTCCTTTCATAATTTTGTGCTACTGTACTAAAAGGCAAGGCAACAGAACATTTTGTGGATTTTATTGTATGACATATAAAACATACTGCTGAAATATGACCGTAAGTTTCTTGGTGAAGAAGGAGGGGTCTCAGCACCATCTGACTGAAAGATGTTAGATAAAAGAGGAGCTATTTATAGGAGTAAAATATGCCTGCAGTTATTACCGTGGCTAACAATACAGGGTTCACCAGTATAATTAATCCTTTCCTTCCTATAACTCGCTTGTCCAAAAAACAAAGTATTTCTTGATTTCTTGCAGCAAAACAAACAAAAACTTCCACAAAGGAACAAGCAGAAATATCAAAACAATACATTCTTTCATAGTTCTCAAGATACTTTGTCTGTTTCATGCTTTAAGAAACAATTGGTATCACAAATGTTCTGGAAGTTAAATATATATGCGGAGACTGTTAGTATTGGATGGGTATTTGGCATCAAGGACTGAAAACAGAGAGCTGTAACAACCACAAACAGTTTTAGAATACTAATACTTCTTTATTATTATTTTATTTTTAAAAGCTAGTGAAAACCTTAATTTTGTATCATGGTTGGCAAATCTTACTGGTTCTAAAAGCTGCACATCAAAAGTTCACATGGCCAAAGGTCACTCCAGAGAGTCTGAGAGCGAAACAGGAAGGGCCAGCACAGTCACAGGTAGAAAGCAGATATGGGGCCGTGTGCTACACTGTGGGATGGGACTGGGTCACTTCACTCCCTCTTAAAGTTCACAGTTTAAGGTAATTACGAGCCCATGTATTGCCTTCTATATTCCCATGGCATGGCTGCTCGACCAGCCCTCAAACACATGTGAACCACAGCTGATTTAAAGACAACTATCGATTGCAAATATTTTATATCCCTTAAGTTTTGTGAAATGAATAGGTACATGAGTTTATTTTGAGACTGAGGTTAACTTCTGGTAAGCATGTGTGAAACTCACAATTTTACATGCAGAATCGTCAAAACACATTTTTTTTTAGTACATATTCATGAAAGTAAATTTGTAATTGTGCAGTAAAGTTGTAAAATTATCAGCTCGTGTTACATTACGTAATGATGGGACCCGCATCTCAGTTTGAACCAGGCAGTACTTCCAGGTTCAATACACGTGCACTGAAAACAGACACAAAAGTTGAATATAAACTAGAATTCAAACTAGTGTTTAGTTAGGTCAATTACACTTGCTATGCATTTCATATAAATTGTATATTTAATATCAGTAATTGCCATGAAGATGATTTTCAGACTGAAAATTATTTGCTGATTCAATTAACATGTTATGTTAATATTAAAAGCTCTTGGGAATATCTAGGTTTATTGCATGCTAATAGATTCTCAGACAATAAATACGATATATCTGATTAATTATAAACAGTTCCAGTTGGACTTGGACTACAAATGTACTTAAGTACTTAAATATACTATAAAGATTTGCAGGTTAATTTCGTTAATTTGCCTTATTTTGGAACCAAATATTTTGTAGTCATTTATAAAAGACAAAATTGTCTATATGGAGATGACTGTTGCTTTGGTTTTTTTTGAACCAAGGAGCTAAAAGTTATTTTCTCATCACTCAGAAAATTTGCCTAAATGACTGATAATAACCCTACTCAGCTTGTTTAATTTCTTTATTCGATTGTTAAGACAGAGGTATCTGGTAATTTTAACTTTTTTTTTTTTAAAAAACTCAAGGAAAAGCAGCCTGTACAGACGAATGATATTAAATTTAGTCTATCCAGATGCTGAACTGTGCTCCAAGCTATATTGTATGAAATATCAAAGATGTCTGTGTGTTCTATTTAAGTACAATTTTTTAGATTCTAGTTGATTAAAATAAAATTAAGTTGCTTTAAAAAGCTAACCTGTCCAAAAGATGCCCAGTAAATTCCTGTGTGAGCTATTTATTGTTTTAATCTGTAATCACTTATACAATACTGTCTAATAGAAGTACATACTGTTTAACATCAAGAGACCTATTTAACTCTCACTCTTTATAAAGATAAATACAGAAATGAGCAGAGATAAAGTGAAGAAAATAGGTTAGATCTGTCCTATGGTGACAGAATCAATATATTTAAACCAGCACAACATAGTTCAGAGAACTCCCCTTAGAGCTCCAGTGTTTCTGAGCAGTTATTTGAGCTTCTGCTTCACAACATGGATCACATATGGAAAGTAAGAAAACTGGATTTACCTGCTGCATCTTTGGGTACCTGTTGACCCCCAGACTGAATGGTTTATCGGCAGCTTTTAAACCCTGCAGCAAATACAGTACATAATTAGGTGTAACCAGATAATCTCCTATTTCAAGAAATTCATTAGCCAAGTAAAAGAATCCTCTAACTAAAACAGTTATAGCAATTCATTTTGTTAAGATCAACATGCTATTTATTTATTTCATAACTCTGCTAAGGCCTTTTTTAATATATGACAGTATAATTGTTTTCCTGGTGTTCTGGCTTACATTAGATAACCACTTTTGGATTTTATGCAAGACATATGGAAAAATCCATCACTGATTTACTGCACATTTCCACACACAGTCAAACTAATATCTGATCACTCTTGAAGAAGCAAAACCCTGCTTGGCAGTGAATACTTAAACAAATTTCCAAACACATGAGTGTGCACAGACTTGTGCAAGAAAGCTTCTGATAGTCAAAATGCAAACCAATATACTGCAGTATTTACTGGGAAAGATAACAAAAAATAAATAATTGGGATTTATTTTCACTTCAGAAATAACTGCAACAGAAAGAATTGCAATAAAAAAGTATTGCAATAGCTACCTCCAATACTATGGATTTTGAGCTTTATAATTATCCATGTGAAACACCTTGAGACCTTTTTCTTTTTTTTTTAATAGCTCTAGAAGATAGCAGTTTTGAATGTTAGTCATGCAAATGCATCTTTGGGTGTCAATTAAATCTTTTTTAATTTTATTCATTCTTTTGGGTTACTGATTGCAGTTATCCATACTGATGCCTCCAAGAATAAAAGGTGAATACTCTACCTCAGCATTGTTTTCAACTTTCTCTCCTAAACTCCTTTTTTTATATATTTCAGTTATGTCCACAAGACTAGTTTTAGTTTTGCCGTAGCAGGTGGAATGACCTTTACCCCGTTCCTATTTTACAATGTGTTTTGTGAGACTCTTGACACTTTACTTCAGACCCCATTAGGAGGAATATACTGTGGAAGTTATTGTCTTCTGAAAGTAAGTTTTCATTATTTTCACATTTAATTACAGACAAACCTAATAATTTTTGATTAATCAGAAATCTATCCTCTCTTTAAGGACACAAACATTTTTGTTTGTTGGGGAAAAAGTAAACAAGAAAACAAAACAGAGGCTCCTAATCCTAATTTGGGAAGTGTTTAACTGCAGGGCATGGTTCACAGATGGTTTTATATCCTCAATAGCTTTGTGGGCAATATAGTTAACTTTGATTATATGAAAATGTCAAGACAAATTATCAGGGGAAAAAACCCTCAAAAAGTTTTCTGAGGTTAAATGGCAATAAGGAGACACCTTTCTTCAAGAAGCAGAAGCAAGTATAAACCATTTTGATAAGCACAGTCCCCTTGAACAAAGAGCCCACTGGAACAGAGCATCTGAAAAGCAAAATCATGCTTTTGATAGATACTTTCTGTCATGAACATAGTAGTTAATCCATTTTTTTAGCAAGATTAGCTGTCAGATTAACACATTACCGATGTGAGTCGGAGTTAGTCTAAACCAAGGATGTGCCTGAAGAATGATGTGCACCCACATGAAGGAAGGTTTACAGAGGCTGACTTACACCACCACTGTGGAATGCAAACCCTGACGGGACTTTTTTTGGATCTTTTTTTTTTTTGCTAATGCTGACCAGAGCTCTACAAACAGCCATTCTCAATTGCTGTATCATGCTGAGTTGATACAAGCCTTGATGTGGATTTTAACATCCATATGCAGGCCTTGCATCTGCCACACACATCCATGCATTAACTCCAGGGCCTCTATTGTTCTGGACAATATACATCAATATGTTAAAGAATTTACTTCATCAAAGTGCTCCTTAAATACACTGGTTTTATCCATTCAGGAGCATTTGACTTTTTCTGGAAAGCCAATTTTAGGTAAATTTAATTTCATAATAGGATATGATCTGTGAAGAGCATATTTTTCTGTCAATCAAGGAAGCAGAACCTTTCTCAAGCAGCTGATAGGTGTCAATATTCCATCTAAAAAATACATCCTGAGCATATGGACCTGTAGCAGGTCTGTATACCTCTCAGACAGCAGGTAAAGAACTACAATAGGAGTAATCTCATTTGAATTCAATGATGGCCCATTTTGAATAACTTGCTTTTGGAGATGTCATCTTATAAAATATTATGCTATAATATGTGGCTGCAGCTCAGAGGTAAAGGCCTTTCCTCCGCAAATATTTTGTTTCATACTTTTCTCTTACTCTCCACTCTTACTCTGTCTGTGGCTTTATTTTTCACCCTTCAGCAGGCCAGCAAAGCCCCTTTTTTGCACAGCCTGTATCTGTATCTTTTTGTAATCTTCCAAAGTTAATAACCAAGCTAAATGAAGGCAAAGCCTGCTCTGAAACAAACTTTGTTCCAGTATGTGAAGATTTGGCAAGAAAAGGAAACCTTCCTATGGAAGCTCCTTCGAAGACAAGTCACAGCCAAACATTCCAAGTGGTGTCTGAAGGATCTGAGACTTTTGTGCAGAGTCAATATTTGCTATCTATTGGAGCAGCTAAAAGTAAAGAAATAAGCTTTCATTTTCTTGCCTCAGCTCTCTGTATTTGGTCATGAACTCTCTAACAGGCCTGGCTTATCTCGCAGGCACATGGGCCAGCTGGTTTCTGAGGGCAACCCCACACGTGCGACAGAGCCCAGGACAGAATATGAATGTTACCTTTACAATCTAAGGACACCCAACTGGCACAGCTCACAGCTACTGAGCACAAGAAAACCTGTAGGAGTTAGCAGAGTCAAGAAATTCAAAAACAATAACAGAAGCAGCAAACAGGGACATGTTCTATGTCTGAAGATTTCCTGAATGCACCAGGAAACTAGAATCCCTTTTAGATCAAGATGAGATTCAGTATTGCCCTATAACTTAAGACTAGTAGTTCCTACATCAAGCATTTATCTCCACAGAGAGAAACAATAACTACTAATTCTATTCGTTCTTTGTTCTAAAAATGAATTATTGACAGAAATATTATCTCAGTACAAATGCTGATGTTATTTCAGGCTGATAAATGAAGATGGTTCTTGCCCCTTTATTTTATCTCCAAAGCACCAGTGTAAAGGTAGGGAATCATCTGATTTAATGTAGATGATAATGAAATAGTAGAACAACAGATGAGTCATGAAAACTGACAGGTTTTGTATGTCTTTGAAGTAAAGGATTTTTTCTTGTCCAGTAGAAAGACTGTTTGAATTGCTTCCCCTTATTTCATTTTAAATTTCAAAACAACATTCTTTTCTAAGTAGACAATAGGAACCAAAGCAAGGAACTGCATTAAATAAATCTCTAAAAATCTAACAGGCTTCAGGCTATGCTGTACTTTTTCTTTCAAATATTTCCACGTAAAATCAGATGTTAACTCTCTGAGTGAACCCATGTGCAAACTCTTTATTCATCAGATTAATGGCTGTGGAGCAACAGGCAACTGAACACATTTCCACACACATAAGGTATTCATGACTTTCCAGAAAACTTCACATTACTACAAATACTTTTCAGTTAAATATGTTGCATCTAGTGAAGAAGAAAATAAATTGCAACAAGGTTTAATGGGAAACTACAGTAAATGTATTGACACTACTAGAAATTTGTTTCTTTAAACAGGACCTTGTTATTACTCTGACAGATGGATTTTTGCCTTTTCATACATTTGAAAAGTATGTTCAATGTTGATTTTCTCTGAGATACTTCAGATTGCCCAGTGTAATATCTCTCTCTGTTGTTGCTTTTACGCTGATCCAAGGCACAATCCATAGAAGAATTTAGTCAGCTTCTGTGCTATAGCAGCTAAAGTATATGTTAAGGTTGAAAATCTACAGGGTGAAAATACAGAAGTCAATATTCTATACCACATGTGCATTTATACTGCTTATTAGTACATGCTTCTAAATTTATACAGCATATTGTCTCAAATACACAGAACAATGTACAAAACTAATGGTAGGGTTCCACTTCTGGTCACTTTGATCAGCAGGAACGTGGTAGATAAAGACAGGATAAAACATGCTGGTAACGATGCTGGTGTCACAAGGAGAACAATGAACTCAATAACATTTGATGTAAAGGTGACAATATAAAAGCAAAATTAAAGAGTGACTCAACATTTGCACGTATGATAAAATCTGAACTACAATAGAAAGTGTCAAAAAGCACACCCTGGGAAATTTGGAAAAAATTCCTCTTCAAATATCTGGTCAACTTTCCCTTAAGTCTCTAGGATTAAAATACTTTCTTCTTTTTATCCTTCTTTCTCTGAGAAACACATCTGCAGTCCTGCAGGATGCCTGTCTTTTACGTTGATCAGTCTACATTTTTTCAGAAACTGAATCAGATCTGTTACTTGGTCTGACCCTGTTTGTGGATCCTTACAAATATGATATGTTGTTCTTTTTGTTTTTAAATTTAACACAGATAAATTTACAGTGTGTTGGGATGCAGTGAATCCTTGCTAAACTGAACATTTCGGGACCACATCAGTTTGGATGAGAGGAAGTTCAAACTTGGGCAACGCACTGGTTGCTTGTTCAAGTATGTATTTTCACATATACTAAAAACTTCAAAGCATATGCACTAAACACGAAATTCTTGAAATGATAATAGTGGCTAAAGAACAGTGAGAGTGGCAAGTCTGCAAACCACAGACTGATAACTTGATTATTGGGTTACAGAATAGTTAAATCCCACTATGACCCCAAACTGAAAACTGTGTACAGTTCATGACCTATGGACTGCAAGGAATTCAAGAACAAAGAACCTGAGCTTTTAGAATACATGACCTGTATCGTGCTTCGGCTTTCCTAATGTCAGTTCCTAATTTCTTTTTGCTCTTTTTCCAGTCTAAAAGTCTCTGCTGTACTGCTGTCCCAAGCAGGACTATGCAGAATGCAGTATATACTGTTGAAAAGTTCTTTTGAGCAATGAAGTAGGAAGCCTAACAACCAGGACAAGGCTTAATTTCATGTTCTGCTATTGTGAGTCACTAAGAGTGCCTAAATAACAACAGCAGGGAAAGAATATATAACACATCCTCCTGACATTCTTTCACCCTCTACCCTTTTTCAGCTCGGGGCATTTCTGAGCCACAAGTACCTTCTAATACTTCTAAGCATTTAGTAAGCCTCCATGGATTTCTGTTCCTTAAGCTTCTCCTGTTGTCCCCTGTAGGCATACAAAGCTTAACATTTAGTGCAGCAACCAAGAAGAAGCTGCCTCCTGGTTGATGTCTCCCTGACAGCACCAGTAAATCCTCAAAAAGAGAAACGGGTTTTCTACAGAAGTTAAGTAGTACCAACAGGAGCAACAGGCACTGGGACTGAGAGGAAAGAGAATGTGCCTTCAAAAACAGACCATTAGCTCTGCAATCTCAGTCTTTGCACGGTTGCGTTGCCACTTTGCCATTGACAGATCCTCAACTCTCACCAACTGCCTCGAGGAAGATTTTTTTTTCCTGTTTCTCTTTTCAAAGTATTATCTATGTGCTACACAGTTTGTAAAATGCTTTAAGGGTTCCTTGTTGGAAATTGAAAACCAAAGATTGTATTTGAAAAAAACTGTATTTCATGAAAGTATCCAGCAAAAATGGTATCTAAAACTTAACAATGTAAAAAACGTTAATAATATCAATGTGATACCAGTTTTCATCTGCTGCAAAGTTATGTTTGGCATTTATTACTGAATCATTTAAGATTTGTACATGCAAATTGTTCTGACAGACATAATTTGAAGGCATAAACACTGGCAATTGTTTTGTTATCACTGTAGCTGTTTTCAAGTACCATTTGTGCAGTGTAAGTAGGGACACATACTTACATTGTGACTGGGACAATGTTTTACAAGCTTGCCAGTGGTTTGGCATTTGTGATTAATTTCTTCTCAGTCCTTAAATTATTTATGCATGTAAGGAGTTTGACCTGATAATCTGCACTGCTGCCAAATTCTCAGAGAGCATCCATAGGTAGTTAAGCTGTACTAACTACTACTATTTAAGGGATAAACAAAAAGGGAATTTACAGTATTCAGAAAAGATTTTTAAAAACTTAAAAGATTGTATATTTGTTTCTTAATGTCTACAACTATTTGAAGAACAACAAAAAAATATTAAAATTAATCATGTGTGGTTGGTACATTATGGAATGCTACTCTGCAACTACTGTATAATTGAAATAAGAGCTCACAAAGGGGTAGTCTGCAGCAACTAAATAGACCCTGAAAATTACTATTTTAAACAAATTTGATTTAAAGGTTCATAATACTAGCATGGATAGCGAGTCTCTCAAAATTACGAATGAAACACCAATCATTAGCTCAATAATTTTTTGTTAGCAAATGCTAGAACCAGGCTTTTACTAGTGCAGTCTTTCAGCTCATTTTCTTCCTCTAATATCTGAACTTCTATGTACCATATGTCCACATGAAATTCTAGAATTTACAATTAAAACATAATCTTTAAAGAAACAGTACACAAATTAACCACAAAAGTTGTGAATTACAATTCTGTATGCAAATGTCACATCAGACAGTAGGGGGCAACTTTCATCCACAAGTGGTACTTTGTTCATTCTGATCTATAATATCACGACACGAAGCGGGTACTTTCGGCACTTACCTAAGTTTACTGTGTGGTCTGTATCAATTCTGTAAAATGGGAGGTTTCATTTTTAAATTCCCATTTTCTTCTCCAGGCAGCATGCTGAGGAAATATCTGGTGTATGTACTAGAAAAATGCTGCTAGATAAAATAACAAACTACAGTCTCAAAGCGGTTGAGAAATGGAAGAGAAGGACAATTCTATTCCTCTAGTTTGCTGTCAAAGGATTTCTGAGAGACCAATCTCAAAAAGATTATTTTTCCACACTTACGTTTTGATAAATAATTCTTCCCTGAATAAGCAATTTTTAAAAGCAATAATTTAACACCCTAAAAACCAGAACATGGATTAATATAGAAGTTGATATAAATAGCAAAATATTTATTAGTGATTTTAGCATGCATAATGAGATTGTGTTTAACAATGAATTCATATTTGAGAATAAACTGGTGTTCTGTATTGTGTATCAAGTTAGAATCAGCTGAAAAATGAAAGTTTTGCCATGTATTTCCCCTGACAGCAAATGCTAAAATGAGGCATGCTAGCAAAGAAAAAAGTCAGACGTAAAATAGTATTTTCCAAATGTGCCTCACTATATTATGGAACTATAATTTTTAATTAAAATGTTATATAATTTATATAATTTAAAATGCAGCTAACTGAAAGAAAAGAAGTACAGTAGCACTGAAAATATTTTTATAGCAAACCTAGTCAAGTAGAACAATAACACTTGTAATAAACCCACAAAACTAGGGCTAGTCTTGCTATGAGGTTCACACAATGAAGTGGTCAGACTCCGGGTGAGTTTTTAGCAAATTTGGATAGAACCATGATTTCAAGTGAAGGATGTCAAATAATGGGAACCAAATCAGACAAACCGTCGCGCTCCATTTAAACTTCAAGCTTGAGAGTAAAATACACTGGATGTCAAACTGCAGTAACAACGTAAGAAAGTGACTGCAGACCTTTCTCCTAAAGTCGCCTGAGATCCTTCAGTAATTCAGGCAGGTAACTAAATTCAAGAGCCTTTGTTAGGGAGTCAGAATAATTTACAATGAATGTCTTGTCTGGCTTTAAAGCCAAAGAAAATGAACTATATATTTGCTTTTCTCAGTGATGTAGCTAACACTTATTTCTCTAAACACAACCCCACCTTAAAATATAAATCTTCCATTTCACTTAGTGCACTTAAACTATTTTACTTAATAGACAGAGCATAACATAAACAAGGATTACAAGATATGAATAACATCCACCCTCCAGCAGTTCCCAAAATGAACTTACATTTTCATGTTAATACTCAGAGAGCATGTGTGTAACTGGTATGAACAGTACTACTTTACAAGAAAAATTAATCATAAAAAGCATAGTAAAAAAAAAAGCAGACCAGACATTTTACCGCAAGAGATTACCTCATGATCCCATAATTTCTGATGTTTTACAAATTACTGGGTGGGGGATTTGGGGTGTTTTTTTTTTCTTTTTCTCTTTTTGTGTGGTTTTTTTTCCCCTTTTGTTTTTTGTTTGTTTTATTTTGTTATTTTGTTGGGGGTTTTTTGTCTTTTAACCTGAGAAGCATCATGCTGTTTTGTTACTGTATTTTGACAGGACTAAATTCCAGGTGAAATCAAACAGCTGCTTCCCACCACCCTCTTTGTCTCCCCCTAATGTTTGTGAACTTCTCTCTCCATTTTCCTTTTAATTTCCTCATCTTATTTTTTTCATGTTCCCTGTCTCCCAGGATATCTCTGGCGTAAATTCCTCACCCCCACCTTTTCCCTCCCTTTGCCCACTGACATACAGCAACCCCAAGAAGGAAATTATATTCCTTGCAGGAACTCAAAGATTACCAAATCCTTGGCAGCTACTGAAGTTACTCTAGGGTAGACACAGCTCTTAAATCTCTCAGGTCCTACCTCTGCTTTCTCCTTCACCACGTGTCCCTGCAGCAGCCAGGCTGCACCCTGGTGGTCTGTGGTTACATGGATTCTCCTCAACGTGCCTCAGCAGAAATGGGAAATGTTATGAAAAGATTTCCAGTCCTTTCTGCTTCCTTCCAGATGATGGGCACCGATGTGTAGGAATTAGCTTAAATACAGCAGAACAGTCACAAGTAGTTATGCTTCTTCCTTTGTTAATTGTGAAGCCTCATTTCCTCACATGGCAAGATAGAGGGAAGCTTCCAGTGAATGCCTAAATAATTTCAACTCTTATTTGAAGAAAAGCCTTTCTTCCACCAACATCACAGATGCTTTTACTTAGGACCTTTTCAAGGATTGTTTCTGTTGGGAGGAAACAACAATTCTGTTGGACTGTCAAGCCAATCTGTTGCCCTCCTAACTATAAAGTAATTCTTAGAGCTTAATCTCTTTGCCCTACATCTTTCTGTACTCTGTTTCATTCTGTCACCACTGCAACTTGCCAAAGTGCACCAAAATTTACAATGAACCAATTACAAGAATTAGGGTTATGGGCCTGATAGAATTTGGACTTCCCACTTACTGCTGTCCAAGTGAAACACAAAAAGTATTTTGATTTGTAGTATCTAGAAAATTCTCATCAATTTTCCCCAAAGCCCTTCTGTATGCTGATTTTAAAACAAAACTCACCATTAGCAGAAAATCTGCCTCCCACTTCCCTGCTGTAGGGAGACTGTCCTTCAGAGAAGGATGAAAATGGAGAAACAGCCTGTCTCACACTAACAGCCAAATTCTCTGCTTTCCCTAAACAGGCCAGCTCAAAAAGAGAAGATACAGAGGAGAGATTCACCAAAGCTCCAGCACTCAGTGCTCCCCACAACACATGCTGTTGTAGGATCCATCAACAGCTGTACAGGGCCTCTGTTACAGGCCCCTATCATGTCTCTGTGATGTTGTGGGTGGAAATATAATCCCACATAACTTTCACAAACGTCTGCAAAAAGCTCTATTACTACAGACTTTGAGTCAATCACTGTAAATTCCATTCTAAAATAAATGACAAGTTACACTGACTTGTTTGCCTTAACTATAGATAGGCCTGCCAATACATATTGTTGCTGAGGTTATACCTACTGCATGCTGATACACAACTGGTTCTGTTTTATAAATAGATCCATTTTTGTGCATTTCATCTAAGATGTAAATTATACCACTGACAATACCAACCTACTGGAAAGTTTCCAAATGGGTCTGATTTTGGTATAGTAAAATAGCTGCTTATTACAAAGGAAAGAAGGTTAAGGAATGTTTTCAAAATGTAGAAAGATTTTCTGTAAAGAATTTCTGATGTTTTCTTAAGTTTGCTGTGTTCTCTTTATTGTTCATATACTTTATGTTTAGAATCAGATGCTGATTGGCGTCTCCTCCTTTCATTTCTCTGGGAAAATTGCCCTGTATATGGTAGAACATCTTCTGGTTTTCATTATCATTGAAGTCAAAGACTATCAGCTACTGTAGCTATTTATACTTATGAGTAGGTACTCAAAATAATCACTGGTTGATAACAGTTCTTCAAGAAAAAGAAACTTCACTTTATTGATTTGTTGTTGTTGTTGTTGTTGTAGTAGTAATAGAAAGACCTCATTTTTTCCAATGTTTTTTCAGGGACACTTCAGTTCTTGCTGCTTGAATATGTAGGAAATAATTTTGCATCCAACAAGAATGACATTTTGTCTAACTAGGAAACAGATTATTTTCCAAATCCACAAAAACATTAAACAAATCATTGCTAGATCATGCTCAAGACCTGTCTTGCACAGTTGCAGCTATTGGACTACTGAAGTAAGACGTATTTTGATACCAAGCATGGTTAAGCTGTTGATGTTAGACCCCATTGCTTAGGGCTGTATCCAGCCTGGCCTGGAAACCAGCTCACAAAAGGGTACACAGACAGAAACTGTTCCCTGAGCCCAGGCTGGATACCCCTAACCCTGCAGGAGGCTGGACTAGAGACCACCTGAGGTCCCTTCTAACCTGAATGATCCTATCCTGACATAGTATTGTGACAGAACTACCACTATTGAGATCGACAAGCATTTCTGTTTGAAGGTTTGTAATCACTTATTTCCACAGACAAAATATCCTCAGCTGGTACCTGATCATTTACAAGCAGCTCTTGTTGGAGATGAAATTTTGCTAGGACTGAGTTAGACTTTGATGCTACCAAATGCTGAGAGCTTGAAGTATGATTCAGCAAGGACCTTAAAAATAAAAAAAAAAACAAACCAACTTTTAAAATACCTCTAAAACCCACAGATGCATGATTCAAGTTCCTCAGAAGTTGCCTTGTCCCATTTTAAAAGATGGAAAAAGAATTAAAATTTGTCATAAATACCAAAAAGGAACCAGCAAAAATCAAAAAGCAGTACGCATGGGGCTTACTGTGCCAAAAGTGGATTTTTATCACGTAAGGTACTAACCTGAACACATATTCTGTGATTGATTTCATACATTTTTTTCCAATTCAGTATCAGTTGCAGGATTAGGATCTAGTCCAAATACTAAGAGCTATAACATAAACAGTAATGTCAGTCAAGTCTTAAAAAAATATTTATTTTCTTTTGGAGTATCTTGAAAAACTCATGGATAAGTCACTATTATCACCTTCATAAAGACCTGTCTGTAATTAAAACATATAACATTTCTCTGGCTCTGAAATATGAAATATGGTTTGTAGCACAATTGTAAACCTGTATTTTAATGTATTTCTCAGTTCCAACACAAAACAACGAAATTAAATTTAACAGCTAATATTTAGTCTTGATATGTTTGGAGACTTCTTGAACTATGATAATGTCTTACTATGCCTTGAAACAATAAAAAGCATTTTAAAACAATATTACTATTAACTTTAATATTGATCTATGAAACAAGTCGTTATAAATTTTGTCATGAAATATCTACTCTTATATAATAAGATAAGCTTTGACTTACTCTTCAGCAAGATTGATGGACTTCACGGAGCTGTTACCTGGTTCATGATGTATTTACTCTTATAACTTCCATTCCTAGGTTAAGGTTATAAAAGGTTAAAAGCAACATTTAAAACAGATAAAGTTTTTTTGAGCTTATAAAGTTTCCATCTTGATCAACATTCCTGGGAACCTGGAGAACAGCAGTTATCATATCACACCAGAAGATACCATAATAAAGCTATAGGCTGTAACAATACATGGGAAAAGATATATAATAACAAAACTATCATTTGACACTGTCATTTCACCTTATGCAGAACCACTGTGGTGACCAAGTTACACTGTAGTAAAAAAATTGTCTATTCCACAAAAATTATTTTAATTGAGTAACATTTTAAAGCATGGTAGTACCCAGCTTTAATATGGCTCCTTTGTACCTCAGCCTAGAGATTATACAGATGCAAGTTTTCTTCAAGCTATTCATTGTTAAAATCTGGACAAATAGTACTAGGTTACATTTTCCACTTTCCCTGCACAATGCAGCATTTAAAATTAAGATTTAAGAGCATGTTAGAAATATAGACTACTTAATGCAAGAACAAAATTTTCTGGTATGATCGCATGTTTATGTTGCATAAGATAATACAATCCATCTGTCAGGAAAATCCTTGCTGAATATGATATCTGTTTTAGCAATAAACATGAATAGAAATCAGGATTACTTTTTTAAAATCCGAAACTGAGTAACAGTGAGCCTTACGAAGAAACATGTCTAGGAACCTGAGGCAAATTATACATGTTAATGTTGGAGTCACTGAGAACAGTTAACACAATGTAACCAAATGTCAACTGGAATATTTTTCAGTAACTTACTGAGGAGATCTGTGTTTAATGAATATATGAACGCTTGGTTTCTAAGTTTCCAGCTTCAGATGGTGAAGATTAAGTGTTAAGGGTGTTACTGTAAATGTTTAAGTGAGATGAACATCACTGATTTTCTAATTTTACCACATGGTTTATTTCAGAAGAAAACAAGCACCAGTTAACATAGTTCTCCTGCAAGTCAGTAAACAGTCACACACAAAAACTCAATACAATTTGCTTCTTTGTTTATGTGCAGGATATTTAGTTTGGTTTGCAAAGTATTAGAAGAATAATAAGAACCTCCTGACAGAATACCACAACTAAATTTCTAAAAAGCCACTCAGTTAATCTCAGTGTTGAATCTGGCTGTTTCAAATTATTGTAATGTATAATAACAGTCTTATTGACAATATAGATGCACAGAGCCAAAAAAAGCTAGAAATAGTGGCCAAAATGATGAACTAAGCACCAGTCCAAATGACAACAAACATATGGCCATTAACTGAAGAATGGAGGGGTTTAGGAATGCAGCTGTCTGTGGTTTCCTAAAGTTCCAGAGGAATGAAACGCTGTGAGGATTGGCAAAGTCTGGATGAGAAGTACTGTGGAAGATGGTAGGTCCTAAAATGGAGTCAACCAGCAGATCATGGTGGAATTCAGGGATTTCTGTGGTCAGAATATATTCATTCCATTGGCCTCATAATGTACATCAACAAATTAATATTGTATGGATGTCGTTTCAAAGCCTACTGAAGACGAAGAGCCATTACTGAAGCCATTAGAGCACAGATGGTTCCAACTATATGCAGATATTCATACTTGCATTTCTGCATTATAGCAGGGTTTTTTTTTTCTGTTGAACTGTAATGAATTGTCTCATAATCTATTCCATCTTCTTGCCATTAGCAGGCTTTGAATGTTCACAAATAGGAGCAAAGAACTCATTTTCCAGAGCTTTAATCACACAAAGAGGGAATGCCTAATTCTCTAAATGAAATGGTCTGTGATCACTGAAGCAGAGATTTAATATATCACGGCAAATTAGGTAGATTTTAATAAATTACTTATCTCTCTGAATACTTTACATATGCTTATGAAGAAACATAGCCTGTTTGCAAACAGTGGAAATCCACAGTCTATAAAATTCTTTGAAGAAAATGACAAATAAAAAAGTAAATTAAAAAATGAAATGTATTATATCCTCGTTCTCAAGAGACAATCCTTTTGCGGCATTGATTCACAGCTCCATTAAAAATATCAATTAAATCCTTCACTGAGATTGGTTAAAAGCTGTAAAATTAACTTTCCACACTAGACAGTAGTTATTCAGATACAACAATTTATTGTATATGTTTGATGTAAGTTCTAAAAGTGACAAAATCCAAATGAAAATACAGTTGCCCATCCCTAAAGCCCAAAGTAGGTGAAGCAAAATCTGATACTCCATGGCTTCTTTTTGTGCTTTGACAGATGTTGGCTGCAAGTAAATCATCTACTGTACAGAAAATGATTGCGCCTGCCCTCCCCCTACTTCAAATTATGGTAACCATAAACAGCTGATTATAATGTTAGTAGAAGGGTAAAAGTTACTTAAAAAAAGGTTGCAGTAATTTAATAAGTCCTGCAACTAGCCTAATTTTTTATATTTAATTGATAGGAACTGCATGCATCAAAGAAAACACATACTGAGATTTAATGTGCATAAAATGGATATTAGCATTTTAAAGAGGCAGATTAACACATTAATCCAAGTAATTTTCATATATTGCTTTTAATAAAATCTTCACAGTATAAAATTCTTAATGAGGCTAATCACAGGCATTCCATTTAGCGGGGTGATTAGGGATAACATAAAAGTATTTTTAATCAGTTTTCTAAGGCTTATGGTTTTTTTATTAAAAATTAAAATTTTGACTTGCATTTTTATTACTGTTTTATGTAGGGAAAAATCTTAAAAATGCAAATAAAGCACATCGTTCAATCATGTAGGTATTAATTATTTACAAGACGTTGTCCATTGTGGAGATATTCTTAGCCTTAGGGGGGAAATATAAAAACAAACAGACTGAAAAGTATACAAAACTTTACAACTACAAATCAAGCGTCCTTTCCATATAAATTATACATTAAATATACTGTAAGAATTACAAAGATCTCATCTTTGATGCACTATCAAGCATGTATTTACACTGGGAGAAGGATCTTCCGTAGGCAAACTTCCTTTCATGCCTCATAGCCATCTTTGCATTCCCCTCTCGACTGAGGGCAGCGCGTGGAGGGCTTCCACTGTTCCTTTGAGCTTTCCAATTACTGCACTATCATCTTGTGAATCAAAAACTAGAAAGGAAATATTAAAAAACAGCATTAGCAATTTCATTTAAGGTTTCACTTCTGTTCTGATAATCTTCCTTAGCATTTGGACAGATTAAAAGGCTCCTAGTATATGTTTAAAAAAAAAAAAAAACAAGGGGGAGAGGTAAATAAATAATAAAGAAATCTTACATTTCAGATACTCAGCCTACTGGAAACTGAGCACTCTAAGAATTAGAATGTACATCAATGAAAGTATCAGTGCTGGAATTAACTCTGAAATAAAGAAAACTATTTGTATAATAACTGCCTATATAAATTAATAATTTTTCACAATGTGTAAATAAAGGTGTTCCAAACTCTATTGAAAACATACATGCATAGTCAGAAATAATTTTTAGTAAAAAATAAAGCAATTAATGCATTTTCTACACTGTGTGTATGACGGGTCCGAATCAGCCTGGACAATTATTAGTATTTAAATAGTAAGTTGTTCTTTCCAGTTTGTGCAATGCAAAATTATTTAAATTCCAAGCTTCCATGTGTTGTAAATTAGTGAAGTATGAACAAAGATGATAATTCCCCTAGACTAAACTACCTTCATCTTTGTGTATGTGGGTTTTAAAGTAGTATTTAAAATTTCTATTTTACAGAAATTAGCTGACACAATTTAAAACTGCACTCTTTTACAATATCTAAGTAAGCCCAGAGGGCCAGAATCTCTGCTGCTGTGATTAAAACATGCTGCTAAGTCAAAAATGAGGCTCTTTCCCAGTCCTGCACAAAAAGCAATGAGGCTACCTAACATGACTCTAGAAAGGAATTTGAATAAAAACAAATAATCTTGACAGCATATCTTTTCAAAGCAAATTACACAGCTGACAAATAGCAAGGTTATGTATTTACTCTATAAATTAGGGTAAGTACTCCGGGACATGCAATGATGCTTTATGTTGCAACTTCTAGGCTGCTGGGACAGCTCAGAAGAGGTTTAGAGAAGGGAAAACATGAGCTAAACCTTCAACCACTTACTGTGTTGAAAGACCTATTATAGGACACCTCAGACGCTGTTCTTAGAGATCCAAAACATTTCGTCTATCCTTGAACAAGTCACTCAGTGAACTGTCAACTTTAGAGCAGACTTCAGGGGACAGTATTGTTTTTACAGTAAGAACAGCAGGATAACTATTATTAATTATATCAGAATATTAACTCTATTTTTTCAGTTTTCATACTGTCATATTATCTCTGAGACACATTGGTAGATGTCTTGACTAGAGTCTCTTTTTCATCCATCCTCTTGCTTAGTCATGCATTTAGTTGCTTCAAACTTCATGGAGGCCACTTCCACACAGCCAGCAATGAAAGGACCAAGATATGAAAAAGAAACATGCTTGCAGTCCTGAAATAGAATGAAGGAAACTTATGGTATCTGAGAATGAATACATCTTCATGTGGTAGTGTCCTATGAATTTTTCTGTGTCTAGGTTTATTCTTTTTCCCTCACACCAATATCCATCTCAGAGAATGTGTACATATTACTCAGAAATGTTGTATGTTATAGATGCAATAAAAAAAATAACTGTATGGCATCTGTAGGGAAGGGCAGAAGTGTGGACAGGAAAAAGAATGAAAGTATTTTTAGCTATTTGTATCACTTTAATAGATATAATGCACATAAAGTAAAAACTAGTTCAAATGTCTTATGCCTAGGGGAAGAAACACTCCTCAATATTG
Source organism: Cnemophilus loriae (assembly GCA_013397755.1). NCBI lineage: Eukaryota > Metazoa > Chordata > Aves > Passeriformes > Corvidae > Cnemophilus > Cnemophilus loriae. The sequence goes on from VZTF01000387.1 coordinate 137,772, forward strand.
AAGTAGCTGTCATTACACAATAATGATTAGCTTTTGACAGAACAGTAACTAGTAACAAAAACCAGTCCTTCCTGTCATCATAATTCTCTCAGATGTTGATTAGGATTTTTAAGAGTTTTGTGAAAGGTGACTTTCAAGGGTAAAAAATTATATCACTAATAAGTCTTATCAAACAGGAATTATGACAATGAGAATTATGGCCTTAAAATACAGAACAAAAACAATCTTCCAGTGAGAGACTACAAAATACCTTTTTGGAGGAGATGTTCTTTTCTACAACTACTTTGAGAAAAATTATCATTGCAGAAAAGCTTAAGTGGTTCAGCCACACTAAGAAGTGCATCAAATCTGTATATTATTTTCAAGGGTATGGAGATTTGATTCTTAGCATTTTCCTTATCGTGTTCCTGGAGCTTTGGTGCATACTTTGAGTATTTTAGCTACTGCATGGATGCAAATCATGCATGGTAATGGAAATGGTAAGAAAGCCTATTTCTTTCCCTCAATACTCAGCTCCCTACTGCTCCAGGTATGGTAATTACCCCTAACAGTAGAAGTATCCAAGTCACACTGGCCTGGCATTCCAGTAGGGCTAACTGGAACTCCTGCTCCTCAAAGAGTTCCTTGTGTGCTCTGTGTCCAGGCTTGGAGCTGGCTCACGTACCCACAGAGGGACTGCTCTATCACAAAGATACTCTCAGCTTCTTCCCTGAGCTTCACCACAATAGGAAAGAGGACTGAGATGAAGAGGGAGGAGAAAAACGCACCATTGGTAACCACGACCCTGCTACCACAGGCAACAGGAAACACTATGCAAGGAGAATATTTCCCTTCACTGTGGACTGAGTAACCTTCTCGAGTCTTCTTATGAGCACTATAAAAACACTCTCCAATGGCCCAAGAAAAAGAAGGTTCCACAGCTCCTACTCACCTCACCTTGCTTTGGTGAGTCACAGTGAAGGGCTGGTCACAGGCTTTTTCAGAGAGGTGGTCACTCAAAACTGACCCCTAACCAACCCCCCCAGACTTTCACACTGTCTCGGATCCAGTTTCGTACAGAGGACACAAAAGCTGGAGGTACTCTGGGGTTATACTGTAACTTTAAATAAGATACAAAATCAGCAATACAGAATTACTGACATAAATTTTAATAAAAATATATATATATTTATAGTCCTATTACAATGAAGTATGTTGTACAAAATAGAGAACTACAGGAAGGAGACATGTCTTTAAAGTTCTTAGGTTTTATAAACTAATTGCTATGAGCTGGGGATGCTGTTTGGTTTTGTTTTTTTAAAACATATTTTAAGAAATGACAGTAATAGTTTCTTCAGACTTTTGCAAATTAATGTGGAAGCCTTTAGTTAATATTAAAGAATTTCTTCTTGACAAAATGTCAAACAATTACTTTCACAGTAAATCTTGCAGAGAAAAGTAGAAATTCAACAAATTAATTTTAAGCTACTAAAGTTTACAAGAAAGTGATCTCTAAAACTCACCACCAATGTCTTCTTCAATGATATTGCTTTGCTTCTGGAATATCTCTTTCAAACAGACTCAGCAAAATCAGTTATCTTCACATTCAAGATCCTGTTCATCTTCTGGGGTATCACTGAGCACTGTAAATTTTAGGGTAAACAGAAAAAAAAATACATTCAAAAAGGGTTAAAAATCAACTTAAAAAACAGAAAAAAGGCAAAACTGCATGCTGTTTTTTATTCTTCTGCTGCATAAACATAAACAAGAACTCTTTATCAATTAAATTCAATATTTTCCATGACAAGAATAGTCTAAGATCCTCTCTTAAATCTTCCCTTCTTCTTTAGTATCATTTAGCTGTACTAGAAGGACAGAGAGGTTGTAACCATAGATCCACAGGCTCACAGAAATGTTTCATTTTCGTTCCCCCTCCCACCACCCCACGGTACAATTCTTGTTCATATGGCTATACAAACAACTATACAAAATATATGCCATTCTTCTGTGAACTTAAATTACACCCATTGCCTCCAAGTATGGCTTTCCTTTCAAACACATAATTCCAGTCTTGTGTTGGAGCTGGCTTGAGTTAGTGGCTTGTGTTGGGGCCAAAAACACCGAGACTGACAAAATGACAGGAATTTAGAGCTAACATTTGGTATGTCTTGGCAACATGGTTCAAACTGTGAATGTTTGTGAGCTTTACACCCTAAAAATGTTACAATAGGCATAATTTCAAATGGGTAGCATCAAGTTACGTTACATCCACGGCTACAGGAAAGGATATCTTACACAAAATATGAATACGTGAATAAAGCCATGGATAGCGTTACTGTCCCATGTTTCTCTTCGGGATCTCACTTTCTCTCTAGCTGATTTCCACATTTCTTTTCTCTAACACCAGGCATCAGTACACACTTCCGTGCAGGAATTCCAAACCTACTGAATAGGAAGAAATGTTAACATCCTGTTAAAAAGCACCATGTGAGAAGATATTTGCCAGGCACTGCAGGAAAGAATAGAGAACTAAATGAAACTTGTTTGTCAAAAGAAAAGTGAAAAAATAGTAAGTGCCTTAAGCTTAAAACAGGTTTTACAATGAAAGTCTGAATGATTACTTACTTTTATTTTTAAAACAACACTTAAAGGCATTATCACCAGGAAGTAATTTAGAGCAACTGGACAGAAGCTCTTATATAGGCAAATTTGATTCCATTTTTTTTATTCCAGAGATCAGAATTTTTAAACAGCAAGTAGAAAACTTTGTGCATGAATTCAGTATATTAATGTGAAGCTAACACTGTACGCATGCTCCATCCTACAACATGGAGGCACAGATTTTGTTACTTTGGAGAACAATGACTTCATATAGTCTGTTCCTTGGAATAACAATCATTTCCTACCAAGAAATGATGCACCTGTCAGGATCAGCCTGGAAACCTCTTGCATAAAGCTGTTCACTCTTGTTATCACAGCAGGGTGACTGTTAGAGGAATGGATTCCTCCATTCTTCACATATGTCTCTCCTGACACTTGTCAGAAGAGCACACACTTGACCTCCAGGTCTCAACACTTCAAGCACAGTCTGGCATGAGGAGTCAGGGAAGTTTCACTACACGACTGAAATTTCTACACTCTTAAAATGCTGAAAGACAATAGTGGAAGAATAAAAAATAACTATGACACAGTTACAAAAAGTTAAAGAGACTGCCAGAAATGTGTCCTGTTAACTGATTCAGAGATTTGAACATGTAAGTAAATAATGATGGGGTTCACATGCTGAAATAATAATTCTGCATCCTGTTTTTATTCCAAAGTTTTACAAATATTAGCAAGTATATCTTCCTAAAATTAATAAGGAATTTGAATCCTTATCATACAGAAAAATAAACAAAACAAAAAGCTACCCATGCCACACAATACAGCTATAAGAAAAGCAAATATTCTGACAAAATCTCCATATTAATGACAGAGACAATTACTGTCTGAAAACATAAAGAAAATATGCTTGTCAAAAGAAGAGAACCATCTTTGTGGTTTGCAACAATTACTAAACTGAAAAGGATTTCAAACAGTCTTCCTAGTCTCCTACTACCTCATGCTCATGTATTTTACATTTTATATCATTCTATTTAACAGCATATTTTTCTTGATTCTTTGGATAGTGATTATTTTTGCATTTTCTGCAACTAAAGCCATTTATTCAAATGGAGAACCAAAATCAACATTTCTAATAAACACTTGAAACGATTCCATATCAATAAATTAAAGAAGAGAAAAATCAAATTTATTTTGAAATCTTATCTTCATGAACAGTAAATTCCACTCCAAACAAATTTTAGACTGGATATTAAGAAAAAATTATTCACCGAAAGAATTATCTAGCCCTGGAACAGGCTGCTCAGGGAACTGGTGGAGTCACCATCCCTAGAGATATTTAGAAGTGCAAGGCTGGGTTAACAGTTGGATTCGATGACTTGAAAGTTCTTCTCCAACCTAAATGATTCTAGGACTCTAAAAAATACATATTTTCCATATAAATTCCAAGTCAATTAACATTTATTTATTTGAAAGCATAAACTAAAAGCTTCACTATAAAGCTGTGAAATGCACTATTTTCAGAGTCAAACTGATTCCGTTTCAACTACAGAATTAGCCTATAGTTGCAACTTTGGCTTAGCAATAATTTTATGTATTATAACAGTATATCTTTTTCAAGAGCTATTCATTAAAGTGATTCTTCTTTTAGAAGACAAAAATAGCATGTGATTTATCCATTTATTTATGTTTTAATATGGATCCAATCATTATGAGTATCATTTCCAGCAACATTCATTGTGACAGGAAAAAAATAGATTAATACAGTACTTAATACACATAATACACTGCCTATGCTGCTATAATTTGGCCTAGCACAAACACCAATAAAGTGTCAGGCTAAACCATCTGCAGGCAATTTTCAATGATATTTATATCCTTGATAATTTGGTTTCCTGAGCTTTAAAGCATTAGTTTAGTTCAGTTCCTGTTTCAGCTGAAAAAGCTCTGATACTAGTTTGTAAGGCTTGTGATAGAAAACACGTGTTGAAGATACAACTAGGCCAGGTTTAAAAGGCACAGAGTTGGAAACTTTTGGTGTATGGGCACAATGTTTCCATAAATTTTGTTTCTTGGTGGTCCTCTTGCTAGGATCAAGTGGGGAACTGGACTACTGATGAACTTCCTGTCCTCCTATTTAGTCAATGCAGAATTGAAATTTCAACACATGCCAAGCCAGACACATCAATGACTGCAGAAAACCCACCTCCGAACACAGAGGACAGTACCATGATAGCAACACGTAGAAGATGAATGCTTCTGTTCAGAGAAAAGCTCACTGCTGTAATCTTACCTTACTTTCACCTTAGGCTTGTAAAATAATTATTCTAAATATCCAAATACTTAGAGGAGAAATTGCAGGGCATAGAGTACCCATTTTCCTTTGCTAATTTATTCCTTTAAAAAAAATAAGAAATAAAAAAGGAGTATTTTATCCTCAATATTGTCAAACTTTAGTAGAGAATTATCCACTTTCCTATTCTATAGGGTAGCATAAGTCATCTGCTTGCTTATTAAGGGTTTTTCTTTTTTTCTTTTTTTTTTTTTTAAATCTCCAAACCTAAGAATTGTTTTGGTACGATATTTCCATCCCAACAAGTAATCATTTCATGGTGTTCCCTGCTCCATTCCAGTAAAACCTGTTTTCTGGCCAAGATATGAAACTCAGATCTAGAAATGAAATGAAGAGAGATTACTCCTCCTTACTGTGGAGTGAATCAGTGATTTGTGAATAAATATACGTTTAGAAGATTTACAAGTAACTCCAACACTTCAGATACAATCAGCACGTATCCTATTCCTCCACAAATTAAATGAAGCTTTAATTTAGTAATTATTCCATTTTAATGAAGATTGACCTTTGACAGAAAATGGAATCAAAGGATGTCATGCATTCTGTATAAGTAATGTACCTACTATCTCAATAAAAAAAAAAGAACATAAATCAGTCTTGTCCAATTTCAAAATAATAATAAATTTGTTCTTATTCATTCTCATATGTATTCACATAATACCTGCCTGTCAATCAATCGATCCATCTATCTGTGTAGCTATCTCTGGATATTCTAGGGAAATTCTCTGGAATTTCTAGGAAATTCTGGAAATTCTAGGGCCAAGGAACACTTTCTGCAGCTCTTAGACTCTTTGTAGTACTCTGAATTCAGAAAGCAACAAATGTACTACACTTCACTGGGCGGATGTGTGCTTTTCAGATTCATTAGTGATAGAATGCTGGTGATAGATTCTCTCTTTTGCAGAACAAATTTGTTAAAAACAAACCAACCAACCAACCAACCTCCCAAACCAAACCCCAAACCACAGCACTAAACCAGCATTAGGTGAGGCTGCAGTATTCCATGCCACATGAACCTACACGGGGAAGAAATAAGACCAATTGTCCCATCAGAATGCAGTTATCATTCCGAGCTGAAACAAATTTTTTTGCTAGTTAGTTACATACTAAATCCTCAGTCAAACCTCCTCAAAAGAGACAAATAAAAAGGTGAACCGCGAGCATTATTGGCTAAGACCTATGATAGAGTTTTCCAGCATTTACATGTACCTGTCAGCATGCAGACCTGGCTTTAGAACAGACCTGAGATACTCTCTTTCTGCACAATTATCTGCCTTATCCACATTTATCACTGCAAAGCAAATCAGAATTACTCCTAGTATCAAATGTTTTTCACCTTTTAGAAGAGCATGAGGAAAAGAACAAAGAAAAATAAACATTTCTTTCTTTTTTTCTAAGGAAAAGCAACAATGCTAGAATCAAATTTGAAAGGTCATGTGATCTAATGGTGTGTCACTGGCAGGTTTATGTGCACCCTGTCAAAAAAGATACAAGCAGCATCTAAGCATGCCACATAGCTGTCACTTTCTGTTAATGGCAATAGCACTCATGATTTTAAAAGCCAGTGGTCTTTATTGCTTTGTATTTGAAGTGATTTACTGCATTTTCTTCCACTGAGGAAGCCAGTGATAATGATAATGTATGGCAGAGTGCTTGTCCTTTTTGACAGCCTCGGTAATTTAATCCTCCTTTCCTGCCACAATATTTCAATAAGAGAAACCTCTAGACCAATGGACTGGAGAAAATCCACAGCCTGGGGAGTGTGAGTGAGTGCCCTGAAAGCTTTGCATTGTTTTAATTTAAAATACAAACACAAGGATCAGCTTTTAATTTTTGTACTATTAATATGACCTAGAGTGAAAGTTAGCCTTGGTTTGGAAAACATACTAGAAGAATGAGAAGCAGGATTTTAAGATATTCTTTAAGAAGTTTTTGGGCATCTTATATTAGAGAAAGTAGCTGCTTGCTTGCAAATGGTATCAGTCTGCAAGTGTCAGCAAACTACTGTGAAAGATAATAAAAACTGAAAAGGTGTTAAAGGAATTTTTAAAGAAATAAAGAAACAAAACTGAAAATGTTTTGCTAGGACAGAACTAGAATGAATACAGCCCTCTAAGAATGAAATACAGCTCTTTGGAAGAGTTTTCATTTGTTTTTGAGAGGAGAAGGTAGAGCTAGAAATTTGTCTGTCATTAAACTCCAACATTTTTAATATTCACTCTCTTCTAGTTACCCTGCCACTGTACTCACAACAACTCCTTTTTAACTCTCCACATGACAGTAAGGTTTCCTTTTCCCCTTTCCAGAAACGTTTAACACATCTCATACTGTCTTCTGCTGCCCAAAATAAACTTACTTGTATAAACAGAAAGTATCGACTCTACTAAGCAGCTGAGAGTGTTGGAATACAGCAGTCTGAGGAGATAAGGCAGCCTAAATTCCTTGTAGATGGATTTATTGAAGGACATATCTCTATTACTCCTAGGAAGCCCATTTTCCAGAGCTATTGGTTTTTCAGTTTTCTCCAAAGCTGCTCCCCAGCTCCTACACGGGCAGCAAAACTGTTGTTAGGAATGGGTTACCATCACAAAACAGCCAGTCCTGAGTCATTCAGCCAAAGGAATCTGCAATTTGCCACCTTTTTCTCTGCTAACACAAAGCAAAGCACTGGCGTTCTGTCTTTGAATCCTTAGCTTCCACTCACAATTTCTTACTTTCTTAGGTTAAAAGAGGCTGTTATTGTCATCTGCTGTTCTTCTGGGCATGTGGATGACTTTCCACATGTGCTACTCTCATGGCCAAGTGCTCCTGAGGCCACCACAGGATGTGATGGGGAGGCAGCAGGGAGACAGATGGACAGCCGGAGAACTTCAAAGGAAATGCCACATCAACAGATTCTTCCCTTTCCCTTAAGCATCCCAAATGGAATTTCCTACGTTTACTAATACTGTATCTAAAACAATTTTAAATGCATATTATTAACAAACCTAAAGACTTCAAATTCATTTCACTCAATGGAAAAATTCAGACTAGTAAGTAAAACATTCGGCACAAGAACTCCATTCAAGTGTGGGGAAAATGATTAACCAGAGTGAAAAAATATTTTTAGATCCTGATGAATAACATGCTTTCATAGCACCCCTTAGTACTGCCTGAACTTAGAAGCATTAACACTGCTGCAAGGCATGGAACATCTCATATTTCTATCTAATTAATTGCAAAAATAATTCAAAATTAACTTGTGACAGTTTGCGTCTAAAATTATAATTTTAAAGTTAGTCCTAAAGAAGTACTAAAAGCTGAAGATTACAATGTCCCTGGAAACCTGTTAGAAATCTTTACAATTCAAAACACTGCTTTTCTGCTATAGTTCAGATTTTTCATAGTTCACATTCTAACAAAACTAACCAACTACATGATGAAGCAGATTTTCATCACAATGAGGAAAAAAACATTCTACAGTCTTTTGAGCTTTAATGTAGAGAAGGAATAAACACACAGAATTATAACGATGTTTCCTGATGCAAAGCCTTAACGTTTGAGGAATCCACCTTTTAGAACAGGGATCTTCAGAAGTTTATTTTTAATAAAAAGTATATCCCATCATCTTTCCCACATCTCCTGTTCTTTTAGTTTACTTCCACTTGTACTTCAAATTGTTCCAATAGTCACACGCTCACCTAAGAGAGAAAGGTTTTTGAGAAAAGAAGGCTTCCCAATTAAATTTCATGTAAAACCTTTGCAAGGTTTCATAAATCTTTCTTCTATTTCTGCTGTCTGTTCTCTAGAACTACTGTATAATTTGGCACGTTCCACTCTTCTTTGAATTTATGGGCCTGTAGCGTTTGGAAGCATTCTTGGATATTCTAACAACTCTTTTCAGTGGTAACAAGCACAACAGCTCCTCTCAGTCACTATGATCAGGAGGTACAACACTTCATGTCATGGGCAATCAAGAGCATTGCAGTATAACCCTGCACTGTATAAACTTCCCCATCCAAGTTTCTATTCCAAGACTCCGGAAGAAAGAAAATGATCTTCTAACCATTCTCAGTGAAAAAGTCCTAGTTGAAAAAACCTAATTAATGCCAAATTACATGCTTGAACCACCTGTGAAAATGGAAACTCATGGGATCTTGTATGTCCAGATCATTGGAACTCTACTATATTGTTTTTCAACAAGGCTCTGTTAATCTTCTGTAGCTCACATGCCAAACAACGACAGTGAAGAATGCGCAAAAGGTATGCCAAAAACTTCAAATGTTTTTTAAGCAATGAATCTCATGAAGCCTTCCATAGCAGTTAAGATGTTTTTAAAATAGTCAATCTGTTCCAGTTATAGATAATACAAAATGCTTTATTTATTATAAGAATTAGTGATTTTTTTAAGATTACTTACGGACTTACCCCGATTTTCGCCATGCAAAAGTCTAAAAGACTATTAGTTTCCTTCTAAGCTCAAAGTAAATTTCTTTCTACCCATGCAAATCTCATTTTTATTAAAGAAAATATTCAATTAACCTCAAATATTCAGCATACTCAAATCTAATTAGACATGAATAAGAGATGCAGCAAAGCTATAGTAAACACACATGCAGATTTCATTACTATTATCTTACTGGCTTCTCAATTGGCATTATCAAAAAGCACTCATTAGGTTTTTTCCCCCTATATGCAAAGCTAATCTTGAGTAGAAATTAGACACCCAATTATCTAAGCAAACCTCTGCAAATAACAACCCCATCAGTATTATGCTGCAGAATACAGTCCTGAAACAATTAAGACCAAAACCCACCTTTTTCTATTGATCTGCTGGGATATTTTGAAGTTCAAACAGTTTTATTACTGATACACAAGCAGCAAATAGAAAAATCAAAGTTGCACAGCCAGGTTATGATTAAGAGAAATAATAAAATACAGCACTACTAGATTGGAAAGCCTTATGAATTACAGTCTCTCCAAAGCATGATGCTATTTTCAAATATCACAGCTTGAAATGTACTGAAGTTCCATAATTACCTTAAAAGTCTGAAATTTTATTCTGTATTCATCACAAATTTCCTGCATTTTCAGTTAAACTTCGCAGAGCAAATACCTAAAATACTACTACACTTAGACCATACCTAGTATACCCAGGAATCAGAATATTCATGTAAAACTTTTATACCTTCTGAATGCTTGTTATATTCAAAGCAATGGGAATTCAAAAAGCAAGAGAAATTATAAGCCTTAAGAAGCTTTTATTGGCTTATGGCATTATTTCAACATGGTTTTAAAAAAAGATATTTCATCTATATCTGCCTATCTAGAACATCTGGAGAAGTGTCTACAGAAGCTAACAAGATGAATATTGTCCAGCTCATAAAAAGAGTTCTTATCTAGCATGTATTTGGAAGAACGACAAATACAACCAGTACAGAGATAAATGCACATATAATGTATAAGAAATAGGCTTTGTTGCAGGCATTTTCATAAAACAGAATTTAGAGAAAGAACACACCTGCTCAGGGATAGGTCACACTCACCAGTGCTATAGTTACAGTCAATCCTCTGACCACCTGTTGGAAGCGACAGTGGAGTGTCCTCTGCAGGGAAATTGTTTCATCTGCATTCTACACTCAGCTGCTGTATTGCTACATCTGATGTAATTCATGACTTAGTAAAACCAAGTGATGTAATTTTAATCTAGATTTTTCAACTTCCTATTTAAAAACAAACCACAAACCAAAATAATTATTTTGTGTTGCACGAAGTGTTAACGCAAACCAAACATACATGTGAACCATCGGGTAGTTTGTACAATTAACACTGATGGACTGATTTTGACATAGACACAATAAGAATCTAAACCCCATGGTTTGCAGTTAAGAATATTGTTGCAACAGATACTGTCCTTTGAGGCTTAAAATATTTTTGCAATAGTCATAGTCTACTGGAGAAGATTAGGTTAAGATTATCTTTATGGACTAATGCTATCTGAACCACTAATTTCAGTTGCCATTATTTTTAGCTACACAGCAAAGTGACCCCGTAACTGCTTGAAATAGTTTCAATAATATTAGGTACCAAAGTTTTCCAAATGGAAGAGAATTGTTAGAGCCTACTGCAGACAATACCACATTCAATAAAATCCACCAAGTCACAAAGTAGTTAGGCACGTAAAGTACAACTGCATTTATATAGAATTCAACTTGATATACTGAACTTGGCTAGTTAAATCAAACATACCTTTAAAAGTTAAAATTAACAATATCATAAAAGTAAACACAATTGTTCTTCATCAGACCTTTCCTTATTCTCTTTAAGAGAAATTACATTTTTCTCTTCCTTGTAAAATTGTCTCACACTATTCAGCAAGGTCTATAGTATTGTGTAGAGATACGTTGTAATAAGGTTTATGTATTAGTGTCAACCTCAGACTCCACAGAAAGTCACAAGTACTTCCCCAGGTAACTGTAATTTGAAGAAAGAAAAGTCACTCTGGTTTCCAAAGTGGAGTATGTAGGGGAGCATTCAAAGACAACACTCTTCAAAGAGCAAACACAACACGCTGGAGTATAGAAATGTCAAAAACATTCTTTTTACTTCTTTCACTTCTTTCAAGTTCATATCTTTATTAGAAGTATTTCCCCTATGTGGAAATATTTTGACAATTTTTGATTTTAAACATAAATCACTTGAAGTTTTAATCATATTCAGAAGATTAGCTTTCTAGATTCAGCGTTCGAACTGCAAGTCAATATTCTAATTTATTATGGAGATAGTTTACATTTCCCCAAGCAAATGATATGATTAATCAAACTGAAAAGCAGGTGTATCCTATTGTAAAAATATCCACCATACAGAACAATTTCCATTGCTGTCAAGTCCTTTCAATATTTGATGAAGTAATTTTACTCCCTCCTTTCAAAAGACATTTCCTTTTATTATGTATCCTAAGACACTTTAACTAAAAACCCAAATCTGAATATTTCAATAAGGTTGTTTTATTATTCAGTAGATTCATGGAAATTTTACTAGGATGACAGAAAAAATTCCACACCATTCTGTCTCCACTAATACAGGTACACGGCTTCAGCTGGCAATATTACTGGGATTAGCATAGAATGATGAAATATTTAAAAGAATTTTTTTTTCTAAAATCTAATAAATCAAATGACTGCCAAATGTCATTAAAGTGATGGTCTCTGACTTGAATATGCTTTTCATATTCAAATTTGAAAAGAAAGAGATGAAAGCCTGGAAAGGTTACTCAGTTTCAACTAATAACCTCAAGCACTCTACATTCACATGCATAAAAAATGAAATTGGCTCTATTGTCTAATTTTACTTCAGAAACAACTCTTCTTGCACTGAACAGATGTATTAGCATCTGTATTTAAAGGGATATGCTGCGTGGTTTTGTTCGCCCCCAAGTATTTAGCAGCTATGTCAGACTAGTTTGTACACAGACAGTAGCTTATGAATCAAGTCCAAATACAATATCCTGTATTATAAAGTGTTCCTTTTACATATCTTAAAATTTGTTTGACATATTTAACACTTGTAATTGCATACAGCAGGCAAAGAATATTACACTTTTTCAAGGCTAGTGGGGCATATCCAGGTATTCTGCTTTCTAACTTAAAAGGAAGTAAATAACTGAGTCATGCTATTAGAAAATTATAAGAAAAAATAACAAATTATCTTGGAGCTAAACAGTCAAGACTATTTTGAGTCTCAGTTTTATTGATATTAAACGTATATTTACATTTATTATACATATATTAAACGTGAAAACAGCATACACAAAGGAGAACACAAGCTGATTAAAAATATATTTACAAATAAAAAATATAGAACAGCTTAAGAACAGCATTAGCTTGCTTTCTCTTCAGCTTGCCTCACAACCTTTCTGAAGAAAAACCATAAAATTGTTCAGTGTTTCTCCTCAAGTGGAATTGGTTGTAAAGATTTGGTTTTGCACCTTGCCCATGGCACTGCCTCAACTAACAGATGTTAAAGACAAACAGTTTCTAGGGATGAATAAATACAAAATCTAGATATATCTGGACCTGTTTGATTGGTGAGATACAAACTTCCATAATTCTGAATTTTATTTTCTCTCCAAGAAGCCGGGAAAGCTACATAAGCAATATTGTTACTGTCCTGAACTAAGGTACACCTACTCCTGCAGACTGTCTCAAAGAGAAAACTTCACTTTTTTTAATGTTTAATCACTCACCTTTGATTGATCCATCAGAAAAAATAAAAACTAAATACTAACTCTATCAAATCTCAAAGCCAGTTAGCTACACAGGTACCAACCAGTCACACAATTAAGTAATTCAAAGGTTGTGTAAACTTACAACTACCTTTCATTTCATAGGGAAGCATGATCCTTAAGTTAAAAAAGCATGAAAGTCAGAAAATTTCTTGAGGAAAAAAGATATCTGTACATTTTTGGTACATTAATACACACCAACAGTTAAGTTACAGAAATAAGATGAAATAATTAGCAGTATTATGTAAAAATCTAGTCCAAGAAAAATATAATAGGACTTCTGCCTTTGTATATACAGCTACGCATGTATTTTTCTACATGTAGATTACAGACTTCTGTCTTGATTTAAAAAATAAATTAAATTTCAAAAATCTGTATTTGAAAGTTCATCCATTTAGGAAAAAAGTACCTCTTAGTACGGGAAGAAAGCGGAAGTATCAGTATAGCATCTTCATTTGTTAGTAGTGCATGTGTAGTGAAAAACTGCATCAAACTGCACATTTTTAATACAGTTGGGTTTTTTATTTAGTTTTAATACTTACTATTTGATACTGTGTTCTCCCCTTGTCATTGCAGCACTGTGTGAGAACAACACAGACCTTCAAAAACAAAGAGAACTTGATTCTTATAATATACACAGTGTGAAAAAATGATGCTTGGTGATATTTATCACAGCTAATCAAAGTAAAACTCAGTTGCAAATCCCTTCTTTTGCTTTTTAGATCTCCAGTTAGAAAAATACATTCGGTTTGTAAAGTCACCATAACTTACTTCCATGTCCATAAGCTCTGATAGAGTCTCTCCAGTAAGCAACCAAGGAGCATTTAAAAAATAAAAAATTACCAGCTAGGTTGAGAATGACTCCTGCTGATGCTTTTCCTGTGGGCTTACACATTCAGCCTTACATCTGGCCTTCTACTTAATTTCATATTCTGACTAATTAGTTTTATTTGTTACCTAAAAAATAATGGGTAATGACTTAAGATTGTGTAGTTTTCAATCATTTTAAAACATGGTGTTTGTTGTTTTTTGGTATTATTTCTCCCTCTTCTATCACTAAGAATGACTTGCAGTACATGCTTTTAATTTCAATTTCAAAGTATATTTGACAAGGGGTAGATAGGAGTTGTAAATCCATCATTTCACCATAATGTCTACTCAAACTTCTGTCATCTCACACTTTATCAGTTGCAAAACACAGCTTAGGTATTTCCTGGATTCTTTAAACTTTCTTTTACTTTAGTTTCTGGATTACAGTGACCACCACAGCAAACAACCACTTTAAAGATGGAGAATGGCAAATGGTCCTTTTTAATCTTAGACCAATCAGTAGTCCTTGAAAGTACTGACTACAAAGTTTAATAAGTTACTTTTATTTTACTCTTATAAGATGGTTCTGTTTCTTAGATTTTATTTCTTGTTTTATTAAATACGCAGGTGCAGCACTTCTACTTCCCGAATTTCTTACAGAAGAAAAGCACAAAGCACCAGAGGTTAGTTCTAGACAGGACTAGGAGAATATAAAGTATTAGTATTTCTGGTACAGTACAATTAAGCCAACTAAGTAACATAGGGTAATACTAAAACCCTAAAATTTAATTCTCTAAATTCAGATTAGATATTCACAAAACAAGCCAGGTTGAGGAAAAACATTGAACACTCAAAAATCTCCCTGAAGTACAATAAAGACACTCAACTCCTGCAGAAAATAAGTGTAAAGAGATATCATATCAGCCAAAATTTAAAACTGCAATACAATATCCAAATAATTGCCTTTTTTCAATGAATACAGCTAGCACATAGATGGAAATACACTATTCGAGTAATTGTACAAAAGAAAAAAAAACATTATAAAAGGAATAGTATCTATTGCTTTGCTATACATAAACTTGAAGCTTTCCAACTTCTCACCTTAGCACAAATATGTGTCCTTCACCAGGAGGACCATAAGCAATTGGTATTGCTTTTTTGCTGTTTAAGAAAGATTTTCCTGTCAAAATTAGTTAGAACTTGAGATCTTAACTGACAGGTACAGGTAATGACTGCTATCAGTAAACTGCTATTAGAGCAAGAGAATGCACTTATGGTATCTGCAAGAAAAAAAGAGAGATCTATAGAAAAAACCAGAACCACTACCAAACAAATTGGGTTTGCCAGTAATTGTCTTACGGCACATTTTAAGATAACTTGGAAGTTGAGAGCAGTAAATTGTATTGTGAAAATTGAATGCTATATAATTTCCTGTAAGGATATGGTGTAGACATGGGAGTGCAAAGGAGGAAGGGATGGAAGACAAAGATTTTTTTTAATTTTTTTTTTTTAAATATAAAGACCATGCCAAAGAAAATGCAAATTCCCAGTTTTGATGTCTATTTTGAGGATCTGAAACAAGGCTTTTAATCAATGTATTATACATCAAATTGATAATGTTAACTTCTGATTATTCAAATGTATGAAATATTCATAGAGAACTGTCCAAACTTTTACATTTCTCAGACTTCTTTTCTCTATTAATTATCATGCCTGGAAGCTTTTTAGTAAAAGCAGCAGCCATCAGCCTGACTGAACCTGACAAGCTAGCAAGGCCCAATTACACTGGCACTCTGTGGCACTTTGATGTACTGGAAACGAAAAGAGATAGGGGCAAATTGTATAGCACATTATGTTAATGACTTGATTTAATCCAGCCACTAAACTTTATGTAGCCTGTTAAAAAAGATGCTAACACTAATTATGCCACTTTGGAAAGGAAAGAAGGGGACAAGCATTTCATACCGACAAAGTGAAGCTCATAAATGTTGTAAATGAAATGAAACAAAATGAAGTAATCTATGATTAATCATACATCATAGACAAGAAGAAAAGAGAAAGAAGCAAGTGGTACAGTTAAGTACTGGAAAATCTGTTAGATACCCTTTATGATCAACATATCTAAGAAATAACCATGAACTGTCTAATTTGCAACATGCAAAAAACCCCTAGTATGATATTAAATGGCTTAAACAGTTTGGCATACAACTCAGATTTAGAGGATAATTAGCCTAACAATCTCTAAAAATCACAAGTTTTATTTACAGTGTTTGATTACCAGCAGGATATTTATCTCAAAAGATAAAAGGCAGTGATTTTTAATCTTAAAAAAAATAAAAATTCAGTAACAATTTTGACACGCTGTATTCTATAATTAACCCAAGAATCCATATAAACCAATGCATATTTTTAAAGCCCAATCTGTAGCAAATACATTGTTGTCTTAATAGTTCAGAGGCTTTACTGTTTTATCTACCCTTCATGAACACGCATTTTTATTACCAGAGGAACAGATCAATGGGGAAAGGTAGAAATTGATGAAGCTGAAATGAATCTACACACAAAGTTCTCGCAGAAGTGCTCTTAAACGATTGTGGTAAAATCAAATGCATGATGACTGGGAAATTACAGAACAAGTGTGTTGTATTTTGACTCAATAGACACGAGTAGCAGTCATTTTGGTTTTCAAAACTACAGGTGACAATTTTTTAGCATTATACATATAAACAATGCAATTCTACCTTCAAAAGTCCCTTTTGCAGCTTTCTGAAGAATGTATGAGTGATAGCATTTCTAAACCCCTTCTACAGCTTAAAAAAAGAAGAGCAATATTTCTCATACAAAGAATTGCTGCTTGTTGCTAGTTGCTTTGTAGGATGTTTCACATCCTTGAAAAGAGCATTTAAAAAATCAAGCTACCTCTAGGATATCACATTGCAGAACATCAAAAACCGTGAAGTCTGATAGGATTTAACAGTACAGCCCTGGTCCTTTAAAAGAAGGCTAAGACAGATCAGAAAAGTATTAACTGTTGGAAGTACTGTCATCAATTTTAAGCACCGGTTTTATATTTTTTAAGATTGTTCAGTCAAGGTTAGATCAAAAAGTATGAAATATTCTTTTTTTTTTCTAACAGAACTATCCTATTGAAATACTGTCAAAGTAAATTTTCCAAATTTGTATTAATGTCGTCTTATTTTTTATATATGTCTTCAGGCTAATTAATTGCTAGTTTTAAGAAGAAGTCAAGAGAACATCATTAGTGTACTTGCCAACAAATAATAATAACAATAATAGAAAATATAATAGAAATTAATAATAATAGAAAATAAATAATAATAGAAAAAGAAGTACACTGAAGTGATTTGATACTGTACATACATAATTTTACTGAAAACTGATGCTAGCTACAGCAAAGCTACTCTCAGAGGGCATCAGGCTTAAAACATTTTTTTTAGT
>VZTF01000387.1:155267-316557 GCA_013397755.1 Cnemophilus loriae
TTTTTAGTCTGGCCAAATAATTGCCATAAACATTCTGACTCAGCTGTTTAACATTCGTGGATAATGGACTCGAAATAATACAGTCACTGCTGTCAGTTTTTATTAATTCAACAGCATCATCATCTTGTCTATCACCTTGATCTGAAAAACATTAAAAGACTCAATGTGGTCAAACCCCCTGTACTGCAGCCCATCTGAGACTTGCTGAGGAATCTGATAGCAATACATGTGCTTTTCTAACAAATGAAGAATAAGTGCCAGGCAAATCTTTTCTCCCTTGCAGAAGATTAACACTGCAAATCAATGACCTTTAGAGTCATCTAAACTGTATTTTTCTCTCGTTTTAAAAAAAAAAAAAAAAAAAAAAAAAGTAGTGTTTCCGAGATGAAAGCTGAGGACTGGAATGATATAAGTCCTGTGATGAACTGAGGTATGAACAACTGTTACCTTTATACAGGAACATGGCCTGAATTTGTGGATTTCCTCTGACTGTGTTTAACACCATGCACACAAAGAATAATGTATCCTTTTTTTCAAACAAAAAAGTAGTTCTGTATGCAGGTGGATTATTTTTAGAGCATTCTGGGTTTTTTTCTCTGAAGTAAATTACTTATAAACACAACAGGGATTCAACATCATGTTTTTCCAATTTTTCTAATGTATTCTTACGCAGAAGCTGCAAACAAATGAACATGAAATTTAAGCATTCTGCTTCTGCTTTTACTGTAAACTTGGTATCGTGGACTTGGTTTATTTCAGTGATAAACAGTTTAAGCTCAAAGGTGGGACAGGATGACCTGCCTTTTATAATCTTTAAATAAATCTGCCTCTAACAACTTTGAGTCACGAATATGATAAGACATACTACCCCTCTCTCTGTCTGAAAGGATTTCCAATAGCAGCATTGGCTGTTGTTATCTGCCGACAAAAGGAGCATATTCATTAAAATAGTCTTTAGAACAGCGTAGTTCTAAGGGAGAATATAAAGACATTTAAAATAGAAGCCAGGTTTCCTTTAATATTTTATGAATCTAGGTCAGATACCAGATTTTTGCATTCAATTACGATATAGTTTCCATTTGGGAAGAAAATAACACCACCATATCCACTACCCAGCTTCAGCTATAAAGTACACCAGAATATAATTTCTGTCATGGAGCTTCTCATAATGAGGCAGCTCCCACTGCTAGTAAGAAACGCTTAAGAAAATGGAAAGAGACATAGATTTATCAACAAAATACAGTTACTTATTCAGAAAAATGAATTCTACCTTCTGGTTCCAATTCTTCAGTTATTTCTGTCTCATTTCCAGAAGTAATTGATGTTTGATCAGCTAACTGCTCCTCTGACAGATGTGAGAGCTTTTCTGTCTCCTGTTAAATTTCTTCAGCCATCTCCACCTTATCATCTGCTAGCCTTTCTTGTCTAACCTCCTGTCCCACACGCTAAATAAAAAGATAAACTTACAGTCTTTATATTAGCCCTTGAATAGTAAAACTTATAAAAGTTCAAAACTTGAAGAGTTATGGCCCATATTCATTATACAAAGCCTTTAAACAATGGTATTGCTTATGCAGCACAGGAAACAATGAGAAGTTGTCAACTGTGGTAACAAATAATTGATACAGTAAAAAGAAATTCTCTAACGATGTATATTTGTGAAAATGTAACTATTATAATCATTTGGTACCTGTCAACATATATACAGCCTCTTAGATTTCCAGATTCATTTATATTTCAGCTCTTTCAGTTCTACAAGACTCACTTAAAAAAACAAAACAAAAAAATCCACCCCACTACCATCCTATTCAGTTAGCAATTTTACAACTAAATTATACAATATTTTCTGTTTCAAAAGCAAACTAATATCATATTCAAAAGAATCAGCTTTGTTACACAGTACAAATGTTCTCCAAGGCAAAATATCTTTAGTGCATAACTTTCTCTGAGGTAATCTTACTCTCTCGGTTCCCTTTGAGTTCAATTACATACAATAACACCTCATCAGTGGATACAGCATTGCAGGGTTATGTCCAGGATGGAAGCTTCATGATGACTGAAGTCAATCATCCTAACCCCTACAGAAGTGAGGCCCCCTTGCACTCTCCTGGAGCACAGCAGCCGTGCCAGCACCTCCCTCTGCATGGGGCATCTCCCAGGGCTCACAGACCCTCAAATCTGTGGCACTCAAAGGACCATTGCTGACAGCAAGGCCTGGGCTGATCTCCACCCACACATTTCCAGAGACCTCGAGGTCTAAACCCTGCTTGTTGGGAAACACAAAGGGATCTGATGTGATTTATTCACTGAACCCATGGTAGGTACCATTTTACTATTAGGTAACAGGTACCTGTACACACATAGAAATAGGTACACACATCACTTTAGCTGTGTATGTGAATTGATTATAGTATGACTGTTACTATCTCATATCTACAGCTAAGTCACTGTTGTAATTGTGGTGAACCCTACACAATCACTTGGTAAATGTTAAAATACTTAGTGATTAAGTGCTGCTAAACCCTTTTGCACCGTTATCTTTGCATCCATATCTGGGCACACTTACTCCCTTTGCATTCCTGACTTTAGTATAAATCATCCCAAATTGCTTCTAATTTGATCTTCCTTTGTATGCTTTAATCTGTATAAGTGAGCCTTGCCAACAAACTCTGTAAAGTCATGTTTTCACAAATTCATATTAAACCCTGCTTTTGCCAAAACCTTTGATAGTGTTTCTTTAAGTGGCCAAACCACTTGCTCACAATACCTATTTAGGTATATTCCAAAGTCACTCTATTTGTTCATTATCTCCCTTTGTTATATATCGGTAATTTTTAGAGGAAAGGCAAAACAAAGTCCATCCAAACAAGAGCAAAATGTGCAGGGCCAAGAAGTTGGACTTTCATGATCCTTGTGGGTCGCTTCCAACTCACAATGTTCTACGATTCTGTGATTCTGTGAGATGATCCCACTGTGATCCCTTCCAACCCAAACCATTCTGTGACTCTGTGAATATTTCTGCAACAGCAATGATAAGAAGCTGTAATCAAACCCTAGATACACAGGCCTTGAAGGGTATTAGAACATCTACGCAAGCTGCA
Organism: Cnemophilus loriae; assembly: GCA_013397755.1. NCBI lineage: Eukaryota > Metazoa > Chordata > Aves > Passeriformes > Corvidae > Cnemophilus > Cnemophilus loriae. The sequence continues at coordinate 158,369 of VZTF01000387.1, forward strand.
GCAACTTAATAGCAATTGAAAGTGTAGTACCCTGGCGATACAGTTTGGAGTACAAAAAGCTATTAAGGGCCAGTCTGGGGAAGGCAAAGACTGCCACTTAAACATTATGCCCATAGGAAGGACAGAAGATGGAATGTGTTGCCTAATTTTCCATATTCAGCTTAACCAAATAATAGTACAGCCCATTATATTTTCATGCTCTGAATATCATTTTAAATTTAGCATTACATAATCGAGCTGTCAGTAACAACTGTCAATGTGTCATAACTTCATATTAATGTAGCTTAAGGTATCTTTATTTATTTTTGTATCATTTAAGGCCAATTTTGCAAACACTTGCTGTGGTCAAAGAAAATGTTTAAATATTTAATGTGGTATTAGATGTCAATAAAGCTACTCAGAATCTTAATGGTAAGCACATGATGAACTGAAGCCATACTCATAAGAAGAATTATTCACAAGTTGGTCCACTTCATTCCATTAGATTGTTCACAGAAATACACCTTTTTAAAAACACACATTTGAAGAATCAAGTCTAAAAATATTTAGGTTACTTCCTGCCTGTGCTCTTCTTTCGTAAACTTTATATATTGCCACAGTATATATCACAGTGTTGAGAGACAACGAGAGATTGCAAAGTCTTAAATATTCACTGAAAAGTTTCCCTGCAGCATGGGAAAAACACATTTGAAATAATCTCTTCAGTAGATTAGAAGAAAAATGTATTATTGTAAATGTACACAGTTGAAAATAAAAATCAGTGTATACTGAAAATATTAAAAATTTCTGAATTAATGAAGTTGAAAGACAATTAAACATGGCCAAGGGCCCATATAGGCTTCACGTAACTTTGTACAGTAAACAGAATAGTGTCTTATAATTTGAGAGAGACTGTCAGATTGGCCTCTTTTCCATAAGAAATGGAATGGAATTGTAGAGGAGAGAAGAATTTCAATGTAGAGGAGAGAAGAAAAACTGAATAAAGAGTAAGCATTTACCCAGCAGAAGAAGAACAAATGCAGCTGAAAAAAAATATGAGCCTCATTCAGCATATAATCTGTATTTGGTCAACTTTTGTACTTAATAGCTAGTCATAACTTTAGCATACTGCACAAATGTTCACTTAGAAGGCAGCTTTGAAATCACCAGCAATAGAAACTACACTTTTCTAAGCAATATTCTGAACTGCAACATAGGTATGACCCCACATCTTGAGAAAATATTAGATTTTTTCAGAAAAATACCTCTTTCTACTTTGATCTTGTCAAGGATTTCATTTTTGTCTGCTAAATCAGTTTTGATAGCTGTCTCTAGTTTAGCAATTTGCAGTTTCATTTGCTGTTCCTTTGATTTCCACTGCTGTTCATGGGTCATACAGAAGACACTGTAATAAAACATATGGCATGTGAAAAACTTTTAGAAATCAGCTTCAACAGAAAATAATAAAGAAAAAAGCTTTTAGTGGCACAGAGACCACTGTCATCATGTCTTAGGAATTAAGTAAACACATGCTGGTCTGCTGCTGTTGAAACCAAGGCGCCTTTCTCAGGCTGCGGTTAAAAAACATGAAAGAGTTTGTGGGATGAGCAAAGGAACTGGCCTTAATTTAGAGCTCCAAAGTCAAAAAGTTGGCAGCATGCAACATTTGTGGGACTAGAAAAGGAATTCAGATGCATATCCCAGAGTAATCCACAACTCCAAACCTCAGCAACTGACAACTAACAAAACCATTCTTTCCGCATACAAAACCTCTTAATGCAGAGAACTGGGATCATCCACCTGATTTCTTTTAAATCTGTGAAACATGCAGAGCATAAAGTCAGTTGCCTGTTCAAAGAAAAATGTTGACCACAAAGTGACAACAGTTTTCTCATACTGTAAAACAACAATTCTGATACTGATTAAGAAGCACATTTAAAGTAATCTTTCTCCTACTTTAAGAAATAAAAACCAGAGGTGGGCCAAGAAACTAGAACAACTATTTTTGCCTGTAACACATTATTTACTTGTAAACTACCAATCTATGTGCAATAAGGATTGCATGGACACAGAATTAGAACTGCTGAAACCACAACAGAAAGTGTTACTCAGATTAAAACTAAATTAAGTACATTTTATAATTTACAGCGTAATTCTCAGTAGGCAAAAAGACAAAGAAATGAAATGAGTTTTCATATAAATTAGACAGTGAGTTGTATAGTAGCCTTCATATTACTATTTTTCAATACTTGCATTCTTTACTGGAAGAATGTCGATCTTAACCAAGCACAAACCAGTTTATTCACTTTTGTACTTTATGAAAAATCAGTAATTGTAGGGTTTTGTAAACACAAAAAGTCAGTTCCTCAAGTCTTTACTTTGGTGAAGCTCATCAGTTAACAAACTTTGTATTTTACATGCATAAATGTATTCGAAATCTTCCGATATCTATTTACCTACCTATCTCTTCCAGAGAGCTATGTAACAAGCCTTGACCATAAAAAGAGAGGGGAAAGAAATGCTGCAGAAGGGACAGCCCACATAGGTTCACAGACTCTACGTGCTGAGAGCTCTGAGTACCTGTACGTGCATTTATACCTCATATATTTGAAGAATGACTTTAAGATTAAAGAAATAAAACACTATAGCATGAATTGTAAACCCTGAAGTATATAGGGTTTATATTCCTGATACTTATTTTTCATTAAAAATTGTATTTCCCTGTATTTTGTCTTTTTCTCATACTATATCTAGCCTATGTACACAGTTCTCTAGGCATAGAGCATCTTATAGTGTGACTGTTCTCACAGCATGCATAAGCTTAAGCAAAGCTTCCAAGTCCTGCCGTAATACATGCATCACTCCCCTATAATTTTGAAGATAATATGCAGGCAATATAATGCACTGACCCACTACTATTCCAATGTACTGCAGAAGTACAGAAGAGACAGTGTGTTCCCCGATTTCTTAAAGTTTGATTGGCTCCCATAAGGAAAGCATAAATCTCTTCAAAAAAAGAAATACCATCACTTTTCACACTTCTGAAAATGTTTTCAAGTTTGTATGACCACAAAACCCAGTTATATGTGAGTTCATCAGCTCCAGGTACAATTACTCCACATAAGGATGTAGCCAGGTATTATTTCAGTTTTTCAGAAGACTGTGCTGAGAGAAAAATCATTAAGCATTATTATGATGGTCATTAAGAATTTAGATGTTTAAATGAAGAACATTTTAGAAGACAGGTTTTATCCGAGCCCATATAATGCTAATGTTTATGTCAGTTTGAATTGAGTCCACGTGTGTCGCTTTCTTCTTTCGAATTTTAAGATTACATTTACTTGTATTGATGTGAAATTTCTTTCATATTTACTGTATTTCACTGGAGTTGGAGCCATCTGTGTAACTATAATGGTCAACCACATCTGGCACCATTTCCTTTGGAGGGAGTTTAAGCATTGCTAGATTTGCATTACAAGGTCATATGAAAACAATTCCTCACAACCCTTCATACAAACAAATTGTTTTCTTGGATACTGACTAAATAATAAGAGTCAAATGACAAATTCATACTTGTTCTTTGCAAACTTTTCAGATCCAGTTCTGCCGTCTTGGCTTTGGCAAAATTCTCATCAACGTCAAATAAATTTCCCAAAAATAACTTTAGCAAAGAATGGGTTTATGCACCTTTGCCTCCATTCAAAAAATGAAAAAAAAAAATTATTAATTACCTGGCACCTGTGGACACTGGCCTATCCACTGCTAGCACAGACAAGCTGAAGTAAAGTTGCATTGTTCATAATTCTATGAAATGCAAACGGCATTTCGATCAGAAATTTTGCTTTTGAACAGGATAAAAACATACATAGTACCAGGCCAGTCTCCTAAATATGTGTGAAAGGTCTATTCACATCTCATCCATTAAAAGGTATCCCAACATTTCTTTTTCCCTTATCTGTATGTACTACCTGAAGTAAAATATTCTAGCTCTTGACCACAACCTCAGCTCTTCTGTCCTTCTGTTTGAAATAGTTACCGATTGCAATTTTTTTTGAAGATGGAACCACTTTACCTGCTCCTCTTCAAGCTGTTCATTCAGTTCATCACCTTTTGCTAACGAAGCATCATGGTTGGTCTTTAAGTTCTTTAGGCTCTATGAAAAGATAGGAATATTCAGAAAAAAATAAAATAAATCATACCTAGTAGAATGTTTTAACACAGCATATTGCAACAGTGGTCTCCCCTGGCAGTATTTAGTGTATATATTCTCAATGCAGTCAACAGGAGACACTCTTGATCCAAGTAACTGAATGCACGGCTGGAGGAAGGTGGCACTCTTGGTGCTCTCATGAACATTAAACCTTCAGTTCAGTCATGATGAAAACGACCAAGAAATACATCTGTTAAGCAATTAAAAGATTTTGCTGTGGTTATAGCGGTTAGACATGCTGACCAAAAAACACTGCAGCAGCAAGCAAAAATGAATGTTGGCCACAGTTATGGTAATCACAGAGTTTGCCACAGCTCTGTTAACCCTTAACTGTAGATATATAATTGTTTCATAATCCTAATACACTCAGTTCTATTTTCCTACTAGTAGTACTTTAAAGAGGGACTTCCGATTTCTTTTACATTTTCATTTATTTCAATGGATTCTATTAAGCCACATTTAACCAATTTTAATATTAAATGAAGGATGCTGATAGAACTTCTATTTTCAGAATATTAGTTAATACTATAGTGCCTACGTTCCACAAATGCTTTAATAAAGCCTCATTCATTAAGAATTTCAATGTAAATCACATTCAAAGTACGACTTGAAACAACAGAGCCCATAAGCCAACCTTCTGTTCACTGAAATGATTGTATGAAAATTTATGCTAAATACATATGTGAGTATAGATAATGCTAAATAAGCAACAAAAATCAAGATAAAGACAGAAATACCAAAACATGCTGTGTTGTATACAGTATATTATGTGCCATCTAAACTAGAAATTTTGGATTTTACAGTTATTCACATTTAGCAAACACGTCTCAAACATTCCAATTACGTGAAATGGGAAAACCATTGTATCCATTCTCTCATAACAAAAAAGAGTCACAGAAAACACACATCCTTCTCCGAAACGCACCTTTCACTGTGAATATTAGAAACGGTGTCTTCAAATACCAGTTTGAGTCCTACGCATGTTTTTCTATTCAGCTGCTGCCAAGAACGAGGCAAAAGCACACGATGTTTGTTGTAAATTACCAGAAAGTCGCATATGATTTAAAATTGAACAGTTTACTTATCGCTTTCAATTTAAGAACACAAAAAGCCAGGTGAAACGCGACTCCCCTGGAATTTACATAGCCCACCCTATGAAAAACTAGATTTGAGCTCCTAACAGAAGAGCTCCTCTGGCAGAAAGGATATAGGTATTACACCAGAGAGGGAGGGAGGCAAAGCACAGCAAAATGTAGAAACAAAATAACACAGGGAAAAAGGGAATGGAACAAAAATCCAATGGCACAAGCATGCTAAAGAGTTTGAGCAGTAAGAGTTTACAGGGATACCTAGTGCTTCCAGCTCATAAGGCCAGGATACTTTATAAAGCTCTACCGCAGTTAGGATTCCCCTACTTACAGGAACTCTCCCATTTCCAAGCTGCCAATCATACCACCTCCATATGCACATGCAGTTCTCCAAATACATGAGGGAAAAAGTAGGCAAGAGCTGTATGACTAAAATCTACAGAGAATCTACCATGCAACTGCACGTTCTGGTGCTATTTTCATAAAACTGTTCTTTTTAGAAAGAAAATTATTACTTACAGTAGCCCTCCTCTAAAATAATTTCCATGAGCATATGAACACAAGTTAAAACCAAATGTGAGAACAAAACAGCCAAACCTCCTCAGCCTTATCAAAGACTGATAAAGTGAGGGGGGTCTGGTACCCTTCTTTGGGTAAATCAGAATATTTAAGTCAAAGCTCTCTCTTTAAATCATCAAGAGTCTCTTTCAGTAGCCGGACAACTCAGTTCATTCTTCACAATCTGCCTGGGATGACTTTGCAGATAAAATCACCAAGATCTCCTAGACCCTTCTGAAAAAAAGCAAAATTTAAGACTAAAAATCCTTACTCCATTTGGAGCGGCTTGAGAGAAATGTAATATGTGATTCATTTTCATGTACTCAATATTGACTCAAAATCAAGAAATGTGTCTATTTTTTTTTCCATTTACACAGGTTTATGTGATGAGACTATAGAAATGGCTGGACCAAATTCCAAATATCTCTTGAAATTGGAGAAATTTTCCCTCCATTGCTGAAAGAGCACTGCTCTTCTCAACCAGCTGTTTACAGACCTTGATAACTTCCACATTGTCCCAAATGTTTAGTCTTCAAATGTAAAAAGAAATACATCATGAGCTTAAAAATACAAAATGAATTATCACATTAGTTTTGTTTTGAAAAGTTGAACACTTTTCCAAATCAGCTTTCTACAATACATTTGGGAGAAGATTTAGTGTGTAATACCCAAATTAATTTCTTCTTCTATAATTCACATTACAGAACGTAGGTAAAGAAACATGATGATACAGCAGCTTCAAACAATACATCAACATCTTTGATTATTGTATAAAACAGGACACGACAGAAAAAAACCTCCATCCTATACTTAAAGAAATTATTCATTTTCCAATCACTTTTCCACCATCTGAAGTATTTGGTGCCAGTAGAAGAACGTGTTATGGAATTTCCTCTTATAGTTTAAACATATCAAATACAGCTAAAAAAAGGTGACGTAGCAACTTATACCCCCAGAAGGCTTGTCTTAAAACATGCTGCAGGTGTGTCTTAACTACATGAAAATCATTTAATATCTATGTAGATATTCTTACAATTCTATTCTTACAAGATTTGAGGATAATTTGTATTAATATAAATTATTATAAAATCAAAATATATCTTTAACATCTGAAAAGGTAATTTCTCTTCCAATATTTATCAATTTAAGACGTATTGGACATACTGTCACAATGCCACGCTGGAGCAAGAGAATGGGCTACAAAGCTTACACATCTGTAAACCAGCTGAGTACGTGAAGACTTTCCTTTTATTCTTCAAAATATCAAATGCCGTTGTGTTTTGGCATTGCCCAGTTAATTGTCCTTACACAAAGGATAAACAGTCACAAATCTGAGATCTTCCCCAAAAAACAGGCCTAAATCAATGCTAAAACTATCATGTGTCTAAAACATGTTATCTACATAAATTAAAGTTGTGGTGAGTATAGACAGCAGCACTGTCTTATGCTAGCTATTTAAAAGCTAATGTAGTGGCACGTTTTTATTAATCTTGTTCCACACATCAAACAAAAGAGTCTGATGCCTTCAAAGGCTTTTTTTTCCTCCCTTCTTTTTTAAGCAGGAGGCTTTTCTTTTTTTTCTTTTTAAGTAGAAAAAGAAGCAGATGATAGCGACATTTATGATGTACAGATGTAAACCCCATAGCTTCTGACAGTCAACATTAACTATTTTTTCAACAGTGAATGGAACAGTATTTCATTTAAACAGGTTTTAGGTACTAATATTATGGAGCAAATAATTCAAATTCAGAAGTGAAAAATTACTTTTTATTTGGATCATTTCGATTCTTGCAATTTTAAGAGCTAGAGAAAGCATGTGCAACTAATTACTTATTAGTGCATTACATTGATCACAATTTTATTTATTTAAATAAAATATGCCTAAGAAATGTCCACTGCATCCAGGTATATGAAAAAGAGCTTGCTGTTGGACACTGAGATCTTTTCAGATTTCGTGGGAAGGCACAGTTAATTGAGGAAGACTCTGTTGGGAAGGATCATTTTTCTAGAAACGAAGTCACAAACCAGTAGAATAGAAAATGATGATCTACACAGGCTTCTCCCTCTCAAGTAGGTATATTCTGCTCCCTGAACATCTGCTCAGGTATTCTGATATTACTTAAAAATAGGGGTTATATACAGATTTAACAGAAATTAACTAGTATTTTTCACTTAAACAAGTATTTCCCTCAAAGTAATGTGTAAGACTAAACTCGTACTGAGATAGCTCAACCAATATTTTCTTTAGTGCCCAAAAAGTGGAAAAAAAAAAAAAAGCCACAGAACCTGGACACATGGAAGTAGAGCTGGAACAGAAGTCAGAAAAAGAAAAGGAACTAATATCCTTTTGGAAGCAATAACATGAATTAATGGGCAAACTGATCTAGCTCTATGCCTTCTACCACAACTGCAGAAATAAGGAACATGAACTCTATCCTTCCTCTAAACCTCATCTTCATGCTGGCTTTAAAAGTCTGAAATGGAAAACAAAGTTAGGAGAAAGTGACTCTTAAAAAAGCTAAGAATTATCTTTGGGGTTAATGCCTGAAGTACACCAGGCAGACAATCTCTTTTCCAGACCTCTTATCATTTGGATTGAAAGCATATAGAGTGGAGTCCCAATAACAGGCTGGGGACCAGCTGTGTGGGAATGGGGCACTGATAGCAACTTACACCAGAAGGAAATGATTAAAGAAAGGATCTTGACCCCCACTGTACAAATTTATGCCAGTAAATCCCAGATGGCTAAGCTAATAAAATTGAGGTCTAATTAAACCACATCCCTTGCATCTTGTCTTTGCTTCCATATGAGTAGGACATGGATACAATACTGAGATTACTCTTAGGGAGTCCTGACTATTGTCTTAACTGGATTAGTGGCTCAAAAACTTTACCCATTCATTTTCAAAACTGGAAAACCAAGCAAGTAAAATACATATCAACACCAAACTTCTCAGAGTCACTCGCCCTCTGTCTGGCAAAATAAGCAAAAGGCTTTTCAGCTAATTGGTCTCAACCACAAATGTACCAATGGCCAAGACAGAGTCCCAAGCAGAGAAGAACAGAACATGAATGTGCAGTACCATCTAATAGATCTACATACATTAATTGATTTAAATAACACAGCTAATAGATTTAAATCCAGAGTCACAATGCAGCAAAAAATGCCAAAGGAATTTAAAACTGACAGGCAAATAAGCTCTTTTCAGTAAAAAATCAACTAAACAAAACACATAAAAATGCACAAACATGAAAATATCTGATTCACAGCTGCAGTTTGGGATGGCTTTAAAGATGTTTTTGGAAAGTACTACGAGTTATTAAGTTATTTGAAGATACCTACTTGCAAAATGATTTTATTTAGAATTAATGTTTTACCTTACGCACTGTGTACCATAGACATCAAAACACAAGGCTGTGGTTTTGGCCATCTTTTAATTACAAACAGTCAAGCTAATTGTAGATACTTTTTGTACTTAAAATGTGTTTAGTCTAATAATCCATAGGCCAAGCTTGTCCCTTAAGGCAGATTTATACATTCCTGAAAGAAACCCCAAACAAACTCCAATTAAATATGGAAAAAAACATTGATTGCAGCCACATTACAATAATCATCTCAAGGAGTGCTGCATATGAACTCAGCTCCATAATGTAGCTCTTGTGTTAGACAGAAACTGCAGTGAAGCTGCAAAGGCAGCTTTAAAATATTACAGGATTTTTTGTGGATATAGAACTCAGGATAACCAGTGCTCCCCTTCCTTACTGATGATGGACTAATGATTAACTGTGGCTGCTTCACTATTTAGAAACTACAGTTATTTCAATCACAAGAACTCCTTAAACATGTAGCAGAATAAAGAATGTTTTCCTAAAGGTTGGCAGTAACCTAACAGCAAGCTGGCATCAAATGGTGATACAGTGAAGAGATTGGTGGAAGCCCAGTTCTTTTGGCACCACTCAGTTCCCAAACAATTTCAACACTATCTTTACGTGGTTACGTAGCAGGACGACAGCCACGTGTTTTCTTACAAAACACAAGAAAAAGCTGCTAATAATAGCAAGATTCAAAGACCTAAGCTACAAAGGTGAACTAAGATGACCTTATTGGTCACCCAAACGTCCAGGTTTTTCTCCAGTATTCCAGTGTTGACAGTTTCTTCTCTGCTGATACAAAGATTAAAAATAAGAATTACACAGAACCTGTCTGTGCAATAAAACAACTATTTGTGCAATAAAACAACTCATACAGACTGTTCTAGATAGCAGTTACAAGACTCTCAAGAAAGCTAATGAAAGTCTCCTGAACATAACATGTATGTATCCCTTTAAGTTCTGGCTCTGTTCATTCAGCATAGAACATACATGGCTTGGAAAACATGGAGATTAAGAGTATTCCATAAAGTATTCTGGTGGCAAAATTATAGAACACACTATTCTACATAAGTACTGGTGGACATCTTTCAATTTATTTCCTAATATCTTCAGTCAAACTCTCAAATACTAACTGTACTAGAAGATAGTATCTTCTATCAGGTTTCAAACTAGAAATAGACTATAAAGGAAATACTTCCAGAACTTCAAAGGTGAACTCACAGATAGTAACAGGTCAGAAGTATCATGGTTTGGATCCAAGCAATTTGATAAACATAAATAAGGATCTGCACTGCTTTTTAGAGGCTGACTTTATTTAAGGATTTTTTTAGCTGAATTTGAAGTGCATCTTTAGTTTCAAACTCCTAAAAAGTTTTCACATAAATATGGTAGTTGATGTCGAATTTAGATGTTATCTTCAGTTTCTGTTTGCTGTACTTGAAGAAGAGTGTTTATACAAGAATGAAGCACAGAAGTTCTTGGAAACAGATTACTTTCAAATAATAAAAAAAATATTTTAAATATTTTCTGAATTCACTGTAGGCACAGACTGAGAAATTATTTATGATAACAACTTCTTTAACCTATTTAAACTATATAAAGGAAATTCTTTATAGGGGAGACTTATGACTCTGTGAATAATTTAATAGCAAACATTATGATGTATTATTTATGTAGCACCACTGATGCACAAAAGAATGCTCACACATAGTAACGGGGTCCCTCCCTTGAAAAGCAGTTAGAGAACTGAGGACATATTTCTCACCCAAGGAGAACTTCCATTGAAATCAAACAAGTAAGGAATGCAGGATCATGCCATATTAGATCCCTAATACAATTAAAGATAACAGTCTGAAACTGAAACAGTCGAAAAGGGTAAAATACATGCAAAGCTGTAAAATTTGCATGTATTTTTTTTTGCAAAATTAAAAAACAGAAAGAAAGAAAAAAGATTTAACTAATAGAGGCTTTCTTATGAACACATTCTGCATGCATGTTTTCCTGAATTTGCTGCACTGCATAGCTACACCTAATTTCCTAATCTACCCTTATGCAAGGCCAATAGTTTTTTACTATTTCTAGATTCCAAATTATTCATGGGTACTAACGAATATTAAATTGCTTGCTAAGAACTTATACCTAAAATTTCGCAAGAATTATACTGAAGATTTTTTGGATCAATTGGCTATGGTACTTTTAAAGCAGCCAAACACAAAGCAGATACAGTTAGGTATATTTATTGTTTGTGGATTTTTTTTGTCTCTTCATACCCTAGAGACAACTAAGCTCTCCTGATTTTTTCCAGGCATTTTATTTTTGGGTAAGTGTCCTGCATGTTTTCTGATCTGCACTAAAAATGATTTGAGATTCAGACTCAAGGTTTGACTGAGCAATCTAAAAGTTCAGCAATCTTTAAAAAAAGAGGGCACAAACCCAGCACCGGTCTGTTGGGTTTATCATCATTGATCAAAAGGGCAGGACAAGAATACATGCTAGACAAAAACATGAAATAATCTATGCTAATGAATATTATAGAACGTATTCTCTGACCTTACGGAAGACGATACTACTTACTGTGTTTAAGTCCTGAGTATCGGTTACTAGATTCCTAGTAAGTCTTCACCTCAGGAAAATGTGTTCGAGAAACTGCATATTCAGAGCACTCAAATTACCAGAATCCCCTCTGGTTTGGACAAGGCCTCAGAAAGCAGACAGACACACTAGAACTTCTGCAAAATTCCTGAACATTGTTATCTGAGCTGGACGTTCTGTGGAAAACTTTTCCTTTTTTTGTTTTTTTTCTTAAATTACTCATGTTTTCTTCAGTTTAAAAATCTCTGCCTCAATCAATATGGTCCCAGTCCTAGTTCTGCACAGGACATCTTAGATCTGGATCTGTTTTTATGCCAAGATAACTCCTCCCACTCTGTCATATCAACATTTGAGCTGTATTCCTGGAACAAAGTTGCCCTCTTCTATCTGGTAGCACTAGGCCTAAATAAATTTATTATATTTCTACCCTATTTTTGCATTGTTAAGATAAAAACCAAAAAAACTGATTTTGATAAAACTGCCCAATTAATGATATGAAGTGTAAAAACACAGATGTATTAAAATTGTCAAAACTTGCACTACATATAAATTAGGGAGGCAAATTGGTAGAGACAAACACATTATTTTATCTGTCTAAAAACACAAGAATTGTTTTTGTTCTCATATACCTGAATCAATGTAATAAAAATGAAGACTGGTGTGAGGATGTAACCGGCAACCAGTCTGATCCATAGCTTCTGGAAGTTAAGGAGACAATTGTGCTGACTCAGGTTTGAACCAGAGCTGTAGCTGTTCGTTGGGGTTTTTTAAAGCACATTATCAGTTCGGTGTATAAGTTAACTGAGTACAACTACTTCTACAAATGTTCCTACAAAAATACGAGTTTTAAAGTGTGATTTCCAAATGTAACTACAATAAGGACTGAGAGTGAGACTGCCTTAAGCAGTAAGTCTTGACAGTAAAAAACACCATTATAGATGGCTGCATTGTAGTATTTGCTTTTCAAAGTCCACACGTGTGATAGATTTTTCAAGCCTGCAGTGCTGTGCACACATGTATCAAGAGACTAGAACAAACCCTGAAATTAAGAAAGGAAAAACATGTGCAAACAAACTACAGATGTGAAACTTTGTTATAACATGATAACACTGAACTTTCTCATATACTACTTTTATAACCCTTTAACATATAGAGAAGTTATACTAAGGAAGTCCAATGATTTTAACTGTTAGAAAACTTGCCTGATAGCTACTGTCTTTTCAAATCTGTACTTTTGTTTAACCCCGACTACTGTGGATTCTCACAGCAAGGACTTCAAAGGCAAGCAAGTTATCATGACTGCTAAAAATAAATACAAGAACAAGGGGAAAGAACAATCTTTCCGCATAGAAGTACTATTATTGTCCACTGATGAACAAAAAAGAGTATGGACTTGCTACAGTGAAGCAATTATTAGGGATACGGATATAAACCACTGTTTTTAATAAATGTGAATTACACCTTTCCTTGTGTGATCTGGCACACCAGCAGCCTCACTCACCTTTTTGAGACCACTGCTAATACAAGATTGAACACAGCTGTATGGACAAAGTCTATGGCCTGGAATCTGGAGCTGCTGGTCAGCTGAAAGGAGTTTGCTGGAGAGGCTCTCGTTTTGTTTCTCAAGCTCATGAACTCTTTCTTGCCAATCCTCAATCCTTTCTTTCAGCTCCAGGCCTGACCCAGCCACTTGGGGCTACCATCAACCTGTTCAGACTTTTTTTTTTATCATTAACAAGCTGTATTAACTTGGTGGTTATTCAGGGGAAAATAATAAAAAAGATGAAAAAGAATGTGAAAAGTCAGCATAAAAAGCATTCTGTTGAAAGGAACATAATCACTGTGAAGACTTCAGCATAGAACCTGAATAATAAATTTCAGGTTTTGATATAACTATTACTGCCTGTGAAGAACTCTTTGAAGATAATTGAAACCACTGTGCAGCAATCTGCTTTATAGCACTGACAAATAACAGTTTCCTAAGGCTTATCATTTAGGGTTAGTAAAGGGAGGACACATATTTACTCCATATGGTGCTTAAATGTAGTTTTTAACACATGACCTTATATAGGAACCTCTGCATGCTGTTAAGTAAAGTTACAGATTTGGGATGTGGTGGGGCAAACTATAAAAGCTACAATTCCACAGAACATTCCACTACCGAAAGAATGCTAATAATATGCGACATTCCAATTATACATAATTTCTAGTATTTTGGGATTTAAATATATATTTCATGTCTAAAGTGGCTAAAATATATAGGTGGAGATATTTAAGAAGGTACTCTGGAAAAAGAGACTTAATAGTTCTCATTACCATACTCAATTTTATACTTGGCAAATATCACCAATGTGCTTTGGAGAAGGAACAGTTAGCTGCAGAACATAATTAGATACAGAGGGTATGGTTGTCATCTGTCTTTAAAAGGATACAAATTTTGCTTTTGGTATCTCAAGCGCTGTACCTTTGATTTCCTTTAGTTTTGATAAACATTGGTGAGCTAGAACAAAAGGCAGAGAGGGCATGTGGGGGTGATGTAACATGCACGAACAGAAAACACCCCCAGCAGTGAATGAAAAAAACTTGGCATACAAAGAAAGAAAAGGTGGCTTTGATGAGAGAGACAAGTTCAAGACTTTACAAAGTCGGCTGCACATCTTCGAGACCTGTATCTAGTTTACAGGAAATCTATTTTTGAAGGCCCAGAAAAAAAATCTGAAAATAAAGACACACTTCATTTGTTTAAAGGGGCTTGTTTTATTTTTTGTATACTTGTGGACAGAAGCTTCTACTTAAAAGAACAAAAGTGAAACAAAAAAAAATCCATAATAACTTCAGGATGTCACAGAATGTTACTTGCCTGTAAGCAGGTTTTTTGTTTACGTGGAGTTTTTTCAATGTTCTTCTACTGCAAATTCATTCCAAACTTCTAGTTAAAAGGATTTTGGCGAGGAATGCTGGAAAAGAAATTTAGCTTGAGGAGTTAAGTTTTTTCTCTGGCAAACACTCTATTTTTTATTTTCTGTGCCATAAAGTATTAATTCAGGTATTTCAATTTGGACATTCCATGTAATGCTACCTAAGTGGATGATGAGTGCATCTGGTAAGTCATCTAACAGAAACACAGGAAATGCCCTTTGGAATAAGCAACCAATTCATTTGTTCTACCATCTTGGATTTGACAACAGCCTGACAGAAAAGATGGAAGTTATGTCATGCTGGTCAATTTGTTCCTGACTCACTGAATACTGAGTCAAAAGGAAAGAATGCTTTGGACTTAAAAAAATTATGAAATAGTCTCATCTACAGAGGCAATATTTTCAGCTGCCCTTTTATGAATGTGTTAGCTTCTGATCACACCTTGCCTTGATGCAGCGTGATTTTATTAAGCACAGCACAATGTGAGCACAGTGTCACCATGCTTTTGGATTAATTAGCCCTCCTGCAATGCAGTAATGCCTTCAACAGTTCTGCTTAGCCCAGACTGGTTTGCCAGCACAGCACTAAGTTTAATAATAAGCCTCAAATTGCTTGGGTACGTTTGGGCACACTCAATACTCTGCTCCCCATGCTACTTGGGACTTCTTCACTGAAGTATTCTATTATGAATAAAGGAGAGCTGATTATGAATATATTTTAGGGCTAACTAGATGATCGCAGAATCACAGAATCAATTAGGCTGGAAAAGACCTCTGCGATCCTTAATCCAATCTATGACTGTGAAGCAGAGCATGGCACTGAGTGCCATGTGCAGTCTTTTCTTAAACACCTTCCTGGGTGGTCCATCCCAGGGTTTAATCATCCCTTCTGTGAAGAAATTCCTCCTGATGTGCAACCTTCCCTGGCCCAGCCTGAGACTAAAGGGTAGATGACAGTCAACTTCTTGAAGGCCAGAGAAGTACAAAAATAGGGGTGTCATCTCACTGTATAGACCATTTTGGTTCTAGAATGAAATTCCTGATGAATCCTTAGGCTTCTACAGCCTCTTCTACAGTTCCCAGAACCTGCTGTACTCTGAAAGCACAGCTCTGAACCCAAGGTACCAGCTCCAAAGTGACGGACAGTGCTGTACCTCTGTACATGGAGATCTAATACAGTCCACCACAAAGACATACACACACAGACATAACAAGAAATCTAAAAATAATTAATTCCAAAGAGTGATTTTTGCTACTGTTTTAAAAAGTATTCTGAGAGAAATCAACCTATTTAATTTGTTGATGTTTTAAAGGACAAAAATATTACTGTAAGTGAAAATAAAAGTTTTAACCCTGTACCTTTTAGTTTTCTCCTCTTGCGTATCTGCATGCTGCTTGAGTAACAAGTGATCATCATGTACATGAAAAAAATCTGTCCTCCAGTTCTTCTCAACTGATTTGTTACACAGCTTGCTGAGCTTTTATATTCTGTGCAATTGACGATTCTACCCAAACCAACACAACTTTAAACTACATTCAATACATTCAACGACATGTAGTTCAAAGTCAAAACTCATTTTGAAATACTGAAACCCCCTAACTTTTCAAGTAATTTTATATTTTACACTTGTATGAGTCTGTTAATTTTTTTAGATTTTTTGTCATTTCAATCACTTCCTTTTTCCTTCCTCTTACTGGTTACAAAAAAAAAAAAAGCCATTAAAATTATACAGCAACCTGATTACATACTAGACAACACAAAGGTAACAGTTTAGCAAGTAACCAGGTTCTGTCAAAGATACTACCTAAAAATTAGCATTACTAAAGAGATGCTTTCTAACCTGTTCCAAAGTTAACATAACTCTCTTAAGAGTTCTCTTAAGAAGTTCTCAAGAAGCTTGAAAAGATTAACTCATAATTCTGTAAATTTACTCAGATACAAGGCTAAACCCAGTTGTTCCATTCTAATAGCCGCTGAGTAACATAGCAGAATTGCATAGTACTTTTGGTTCCCATTTTGTGAAATGGATCTGGCCTTGTCCTCAATTCAGCAAAAAAGTCCTCTTTTCTTCTGGAAGGATGAATGTTATAGCTCAATGACACTTGCAGTTTTTAGCATCTCACAGCAACTTCCCTCTTACAACAAGCAACTTGAACATAGAATGGGTCACAGCACCTTTCACAATTTAACCCAGATTTTGAATGGTATTTGAACTTAATTTTGTGAGTGGTAACATCAGAAGCATTTTTAGAAAGAAACTAAAGAAGCCACTGATCAAAGTCTGTAGCTGTAATAAATAGCAGCTGGTACAAACCTTGTAATCCTTCAGTTCCAGCTGGAGTTAGACCTGTATGTCTCACAGGCAGGTCCCCCACAGTTACATCAGCTGCCACAGGCATGGCTTATCTAGGGATAACAAAATTCAAATGAAATTCCTCTTCATCTGTTATTTAAACTGAGACTAGAATGAACAATACCCCATATGAAATGAAGGACGAAGTTATGGCAGATTCACTGAAATGACAGACTTGTGAATGCTCCTATCTCAACTGGATTGCTCAGAAGACAATCTAAACTCTCAAGTTTAATTTTATGCCAGTTTTAATCCGTTCACAAAATACACCTTTGTTGTGCAATAGTTATTCTGTTTATATTTAATATATGTACAATTAGCCTTCCGAAGTTCTAGTTCTGCTGTCTTCAGCAATCTTTGGGCTAAGGCTGTATTTCCAAGTGGATATGGGAAGGCGATCTGCGGGTTTTTTTGTTTAGTTGTGGTTTTTTTAACTGTTTGTTCATTTTAAGAGAGGTAAAAGCTTAAGGCATCAACTGGTAGATAAATAATGCCATCTTCCCTGTTTTGAATGGAACTCTTTGAAACAGGTGCTGGGGGTTATGAAGTCATTCTAGTGTTGCCTGGCATTCTCTTAGTCTTCTTTCAATTAATGTCATATAAGAAATTACTTTTTAAGATACTCTCCTAAGAATGATTCTCATAAATCTGAACACGATTCTATCTTGAGGCAACAGAAAGTTTAGCTACATGACAAAGTGAGATTAGGAAAGTATTAATGTGAAAAAGTACTACATTTGTTTTGATGTAATACATGAACATACTTGTTAACATCTGCTGTTTCTTTCTTGTCTTCTGGTGCAGAAAATTACATGTTGGTCACAGAGTCATGTAATGCTGAAACAACAGGAAAACGAGAGACATGAAGTCCTTTAGACAGTCTTCCCCCCAAAACAACTGTTACACTCTTCAGGTGATATAAATCCTTAGTCAATCCAAAAACATCTAGGGAAGCACTGGGAAATTAACAATGATGCTACTAGAAACTTGCATCAGAGGGCAGAATCGGCACAGTATAATCAACAGACATCCCATGAAATATCTGTTAACTCGATCATAATCAAAAGTGCTGCATAAGCTCTTTCTTCCATCATAAATGGGTCTCCTTATGGCTTTGTTCTAAAGAAATAAAAGGGACTAATGGAAATTTAGTTTCCAACAAGTCAGTCTTGCTTTTAATCTTTTGGTTTTTTCATCACTAAAATTTATGATAAAATATTATTTCCAGACTTCACTGTTTATAAATAAACAGGAACACATTTTTCTTCCATGTGGAACAAATGCTTCCTTATCATGACCATTGAAATGAACTGATCTACAGTTGTAGACTTGCAATATGGTTGCAGTTTCAAGGCTGTCAGTGACAGAGAATGCTACTCTGCGATATCGATGTACTACGTACGATGTACTACTGCGTGCTACACCACGCAGCCGATGGCACAACTGGCAACCAATGACAAACACACAACAACTGGAATCCAGCTCCTCAGCATCCTTGGCTCTTTTTGCATTTCTCTTAAAAAATCCTGAAAACTTTTTTATAATTTGCTAAATTAGCTCTATCTGCAGTCACTGGCTTCACTCAGGTCTAGGTTCATTATTGTGGTTACTGCTATATGTCCCTGTACCAGCATGGCTACAGCAACTGAGATCAAAGGGAAACAGAAACCTTTACCTCTAGAGGACCATCTAAGTTTGGTTCATAATGGTAGCAAGAAGATGCTATCATTACATGTCTTCCTAGAATGTGGTTCTCCTTGCTTTCACAAATCAAAAATGACAGGGGCTTTTTTTGGGCAAGTTTCAAGAGACACCAAGAGCTAAACAAGTATTTTATCAGCACGACTCCACAATGTTTGTCATCCATCAAAATTATGCTTCAAAAACTCCAGCACAGTAACAGGCACAGACAAACATTACTGGTTTTCACTATTTGCTACTTGGTAAAGAAACTTTACTATGGATATTTACCTGTTATCTTCAGTATGAGAGAAAGCTACTAATTTAAAAACAGAGACAAAACAACACATGCTTGTCACTCAAATAAACAAACAAAAAACTCTTGTCAGTAGTAATCCATTACTGGCTGCAGCAAAACCACAGAAATACTTAAGCTGTAAGCAAACTAACATAGCAGAGATGCACACAAAGCCAGTTTTTACTGGCAACATGACACGATTGAAGTGACAAAATAAAGCAACTTTAAATCTAAAATGTCCTGAAAACTTAGAAGGTGAAATTTTCAAAATAAAGAGGCAGAATTGTTTCTTTTCCATTACAAAGTGACAGAAATTAAGCATTCAGCTATCTTATCTGTCCTGGGCCACAGAAAAAGAAAATGAAAAAACCAACCATATTAATTGGTTTTATCAGATACAGTGGTTTTAGACAGAAATAGTACAAACATGCCTCCTGGTTTTAAGGAGGCCAAATATAATTACAGATTTAGAATTTGGCTTGGCAACTTATTTGCCTGATTAGTAACATACCTATGTCTTTAATAATCACTAATAACCACCAGTTATGCTGCTGCTTTGAGAGAGGACACTTCATACATCAAAGCATATGTTACATATGCTACAGTTCCTCTTCGAATATTATCTCAGTGTCAGTCACAAACACTTACACAAAATTACTTTTCCTTGCAGTCCAGTTCCAGCGTTATTTCTAAAAGCATATGAGATTTCTCCACTACATTCCGTATTACTTTTGAAAGCATTTCCAAGGTGATTACATCTGACAAAATTGTCCAGCAACACTGCTACAAAAGTGATGGTACTTAAAAGTGCAGGATTTCCTAAAAGAAAACATAATAAAGCAAGAGAGATGTAAATTTGTATTTGTATCTGGACAGATCCACATGCCATCCTCAACCTCAAAAACTTAAACGAGGTTTTATTTCCAAGAAAGGATATCCTACAATCACTTCAGCACAGATTGTTCCTCAAAAATAAAAGAACTTAGTATACAAAGAGAGGAATATTCCCCATATCTCTGGGATTAACCTATAAGAACTCCAAGTTAGGTATAAGCAAGAATTTTCAATATAGTTACTGAAGTTACAGAAAGCGTAACTCTCTTATACACTTCACTACTTACAGAAGCGGTTCTACCACCACCTGTATCTGAAAATTTACTACAAAAAACTGCACACAACTTTGCACTGTTATAAGAGGCCAGACAATAATGAAATTAACACTTATCAAAACTTATGCTTTAGGTCCAGCTACTTATATATAACTTACAGAGGTGTACTTTTGTACCAAAATAATTCAAAAGTAGCAAAACTGAGTGGGAATTACTTAATTTTTCAGAAGTTCTCAGCCAGTGGGGCTAGAAGCCACTTCCAGTGAGGGGATTTCTAGTGAAATCGTAAAAATTACAACTTAATTGTTTCAACATGTATTTTGAATTTGAATGTCAGACACGGCCAAGATGAACCTTTTGTAATGAAATCCTACTCCACTTCTCTGAGAGAGGGAATTTAAAAAAGGAGGTGAGAGGGACCACCCACCTATCTTAGCTTTTCACAACATATTTCCAACCTAAGTTCTCCCTCTATCGAGTCCTTAAAAGAGAAATATTCGCACTTTATTGGGCTTGTAACCTAAAATAATCTTATTTATTACCTTGTAGAAATATACACACATATCATCCTTCAAATATCATCTACTGCCGTGCTGTGTGTTTTGGGATGTAGACAGGAACTAAAAGGGAAAATATGGAAGATATTAGGAAACTGGATCACAACATCCTGCTAGTGCCTGAGGGCAGAAACATCTCTCAGACTTGAAAGTCCTACTTCAACTTCGAAAAATCGAAACAACCGTGTCTTGCCTTCAACGTATTTTACAAAGCTTCCCACATTTTGATTCAGCCGCGCCAGTTCTGGCGGTGACTGACAGGACTGGAAGGGGCAGGCTCGCAAAGAAGGCAGCGTTTGCCTCATGAAGGAACGCCTACACTGGCCAGGCTGTCCCGCCCCCGGGCACGGGAGCTCAGCTCCCGCTTCAGCCCAGCAGCCTTTCCAGGTACAAAACACAGGCCTACAGGGCTACTTTTAACCAAACGCTGGGGCTCCCAGCCTTCTCCCAGGGGCAGCGAGCGAGGAGCCTCTGGGGTCTGGAACAGCCGCTCTCAGCGCGGGACCCGCCAGCCCCGCTCCTCGCCTCCCCGGCCAGGGACCGCCCGCTCCAGGACACGGCGCCAACAGCCCCGGGCAGCTCCAGCGCCCCCGTCCTCCCCGCGCCGTGCCCAGAGGAAGAGAAGCTCCCCCCGTACTCACGGCCCCTGCCAGCCCTGGGCTCCTCTCAGCGCTCCGTTAGCAGCTGCCGCTGTTGCCAACCGGGCCCTTCCCCTTCCGGGCCGCCCTGGGCCTGCCGGGACTTGGAGTTCGGGGCGGGGCCGCGCAGTGCCCGCGCATTACCCGCAGAGCCGCGGTCCGGCCGCTGCCGGCGGGAGCAGCGCGGGGTTCCCGCGGTGCCTGGGGCGCTGCTCCGCTCCGGGCGGACGGCTAAGGCGGCACCATGAAGAGGAGAGCAGGGGAGCGGGAGAAAGAACTGAAGGTACCTTCCGTTTGCTTCCTGCTCCCCGCAGCCCCGAGGAGTGTGCCCGTGGCCAGCCCTCTCTCCGCCGCTCGTGGGGCTGTGCGGGGCAGAGCCCGCCGGGGCTCCGGTAGCTCCAGTGCTGGAGCCCCGAGCGAGGCGACTCCGAGGCCGCCGTGAAGTTCACTGTGAGAAGGAAGGAGCCCCGGCCCCGAGCTCGGCGCCGCGGTCACAGAGCCGGGGGTGCCGCGTGTGCCCAGCACCGCCCCGCGCCCCCAGGGGCTCCGCCGGGGCTGCCCGGGCACGGGGCTCTGCCTAACCTGGAAGTGTCGGATCCTCCCTCCCTTGGGCGAGGGGCACCTCGTACAGCGTTAACAGGAGCTAGTGGTAAAGGCGTGTGCCATCTGGGCAAGATATTTCAATTTAAAAGAGAGTTCTGTGGTATATGAAAAAAATGATGCCAGGACTGTATGTTTGCTTTTGTCGAAACATTCCCAGTGAGTGGATGCACTGTGTAACTGCGTCTTAATTTTTAAATTTAAAAGTACTCTACGCTAAGCCTGACCTAAATAAACATTTTTAAGTTTCTTATACCGCCCGAGCTTTATAATGTTTCTTTTCTTGTTCGTGTGTTTAGATGCAATGCTGCTACATGCTTACATTGAAGATGTTATTTCACTGTCTGTGGAAGCAAACAGGAGCGCTGAATGTTTGCTGTTTCAGGTGCTTTTGAAGGGCTTGTTTCACTACGTTGTACAATATTTTACTTCAGCTCTTGGTGGCTGTTGTACTTCTGCTGATTTTGTTTACAAAACAGTAGTACTGAGAAGCAGTAAGTGACTTGTTTGAAAGCATAGTGCTGGTATTAGTGGTGTTAATGAAAGGAAGGCTAATTCCATTATAAATTTAGAAAATTCCTTTGAAAATGGTAATCTCATACACCTGAACAGGGAACGTGCTGGGTTTGGTATTGCTATTAATTTACTGTGCAGTATTAAAAATTATTTCACTGCAGAGGCAAGGAAAAGGTCTGATGTAAGTTTGCAACTAAGTATTTTACTAGAAAACTTTAGAGCCTCTTTGCACTAGTAAGTTTCATAACAACTCCTTAAGGACTGCCTGGTCATTTTGTATTTAGTCTTTCTGCTATCCCAAGTTGCTGAAGGACAGCAATTTCACTGTTATATTTGTGTTCTACCCTTTCCATATATGTCAAAACGTATGCAGATGTCCTGTCCAATATAAATACCTTGCAGAAAAAGCCTCAATCCATACTTTTTTTAGCCTGTACATTTATGCTGTCCATCCAAGGGCCTTTGTCTTTTCAATGAGTCTTGAATGTATTTGGGAATCATTTGCATTAGGAGAATAAATGGCCCTTGATAAGATAATCACTCAGGGATATGTGTGAGGGGGTAAAAGGATGGCGCTGTGAACTACATTGGCAAAGGCTGTAGGAGGAAAGGCGCTTGAAGAGGTGTCAAGAACAATGTATGAGAAAGACTTGAGGCAGAGAGCAAGAGTACTGCTATAGACATGACTAGATGTTGTGGGTGCACAGACAGAGAAGGATGAAGGATAAGAGATTCTTACAGAGGATTTAAAGGTGTCCATACTTACAGAATGCCTTAGAGGGATGCAGCAAGCTCGGTACTACTTGAGAGAAGCTTAGTATAGTGAAAGTGAAGAAAAATGAGCCTGTAGAACGTCTTAGCATAAAGGCTGTCAAAGGAGAAAACAGCAGTGGGGAAAGGGGGAGATATGCTAGAAGGAATGTACACTTTTTTTTTTCCATGGAAGCATCCTCATACAGATTATTTTCTACAACTTAATTGGAGATGTTATCTCCAGGCTCCTGTCAGTGTGCCAAGTCACCCTTCAGTCCGTAGGCTTAGCCATTCTTAGCTTATGTTGCTCACCTGAGAAATGCTGAAGACAAGGGAACAGTGTCTTTATTGTAGTAGGTTATTGCCAAGACTTTGATTTAGGTACTGATTAAAATATTTTTTAGCAAACCAGATATTAGTGAGGTTAACCCAACCTCTTCTGGAGAGTAAGATTTGAGGCCTACTACTGAGAGGGAAGTGGTTGGGTAGAGAAGCTGGTTTGGATTATGTGTCTCCTGGCAATGTCTCCTGTTTTCCAGAATTAAATCCTGAATAAAAGTTCTTGTTTTGCTATAATTGTGTACAGTTAAATGCTGTCTGTCAGAATGCCACTGATTGGCTTTTGCTTTGTAATTATGTAGTGTGTTTCTTATATGTGATAAACTGTTCTCTGGCTCAAATATTCTGGTATATAGCGAGTTTTGATTTATGCTGCTGTAGAAGAACATTTCTGTTCTAAGTACATGTGGTAGAAGTTCTGTAGAGTGCGATGCTGTCATACAGCAATTTCCACTTTGCAGAGCACTCAGTTGGGTTGAGTAAGATTAAATGTGTAGCAGAAATGAAATTGTTTGTGCTAGTATTTGGTGTTCCAAGAGGAGGAGGATGCAAATTCATTCTTGGGAAGAGGGTCTGAAGGAAGTAGGAAAACTAAGCCAGAAATTACCTGCTCATCTGTACTAAACACCGTGTTGGGCATGCTAATGTCCTGTAGAATATTTCTCTGAGTCTTAAGTGGACAGCAAAACACAACTATTCTGAAGTTTCTAAAGATACCTTTGGAGCTGTTGCAAGCCATCAGCTTCTCTGGTCTTCCCCATAGCAAATATTACTTCTGTGCATAAAACCAGAGCTGTTAGAGTAGATGTTGCTCATTAGCTGAAAAGGCATTTTTATGAAACAGTCTGTTGGGGGTTCATTCATGCTTGTTTGTTTTAGCTTAGAATTCTGTTTTAATTAATATAGTTTGTAGTTATTTTGATTCTTTTTTCTTCACACTATTGGTCAGAGTTGGTCACTTCTTTTTCACTGGGTGTGGAAATGTACCATGCAAAGTAAATTCAACAAACCTCCTATTTGGTGATCTAAGTAGGCTATTTCCTCCATTTAGACTTGGGAAGACAGCTTTTCGCTTTTAGAATGTTTATTATCTTGATTGATGAATTAAAAAGTTAATATTTAATGTAAGACTTATTGTTCTCGAGACTTACTTATTCAAAGTGGATTTTGTTCAAGTAAGTTTCAGTATGACACAGGCCAGGTTCTAGTTATTTCCTATATATGCTTCCTCTTGCCACTCTTTGCATATTAACACCCTGTGTCATTACCATGTGAAAGAGAAGATACTCAGCTAGTCTGGAGTATTATTTTCTTTTAAAGTAAAGGTATTACCTTGACAGGTCTTTGGAATAGACCACTAAGCCCAGTTCACAATTACCTTATGTAGCTGTTTATGCTAATTCACATTACTGTGAATACTGACTGCAGAGAATGTATTCCACAGACACTACTGCTATGTTTGTACAGCTCCCAGCACAGCTGCGACCCCAATCCAATAAAGTTATTGCTGTACAAATAATAAATGCATCAATGTGCACATATCTGAATATTCACAAGGGCTTTTACAAAGGTATTCATATGCAGTATCACATTTGTGAGACATGTTGGACAAAGTGGGAAGGAACTAGAAAGCTTTAAATAACACAAAGCTTTGTATGTATTTTGTTTACAAGGAGAAAAAGGGAATATACAGTGATACATCTCAGCTGAGATATTGAAAGTCTTATTTCCTGCATCATCCTCATTTTTGCTCCCTGCAAAATAATACATCTTTATGGGTTGAAACAGGTTGCTTCAACGTATTAATGCTCAAGGAAAATTAGGTAAGTATTCTTAGAGCACTTCAAAGCATGATTAAGGGTTTGATTTTAGAATTAATGCTGGAAGATGTTGCCCATACCATACAGTGAAGTTTAGAAACATTAGCATCATTACCACGGTTGTTCTAATATTACTTTGATTAATTGTTTCTGGTTACTGTTCTGCCTCTTTAAGATAAAAAACATTATTAAAAAGACCCAAACAAAACAAAATTTTCTAACTGACAGATTGGATTCTTTTAGAAGTTGTATTTAGGAAAATTAATGGAACAGCTTAGATGCAGTTAAATAAGCTTCTTGTCATGTCATATTTCTGCTTAGGTAAATGGTGTGCAAGTTTTAGCAGAATCAGCAACCAATATGCCAGTAGCAATTTTTGTGGTAATCGCATTATTGGACCTTCCCATTATTAATGAGACAATAATTAAGAAATAGTGTTGATAGTCACATAACACATGATTTGTATATTAGAAATGGTCAGGTAGAAGCCTTGCATATGCAGAATAAAATACAAGAAAGAATGAGTGGCAAATGTTTCTTGCTTTTAAATTCATCACATTCCTGCTGTTTAAATTGCCTCAGCTGCTAATGCTGGAACCATTACAGTAATGGACTCAGCAAATGAAGGAGAACTGAGACATACACACTTTATTACTGGAGGGGTAATTTTCTCTTCATCTGTAATAGCAGCAGTGCCTAGTATTGATCAGACCATCAAGATACTAATCCTCTGTAAAATTACTTGTTATAACCGAAAATGTGTTAATCCAAATCAGTCTGTGTCCTGACTTTCTACTTACTATTGAATACAGACTATTAGATGGTTTATTTTTTGTGATTTAAAGCCTTTACATCAATAATAGTCAGAGCTTCCTTTGCAAGAGCGTGTGCTTAATCTTAGCTATGGCCCAGGGTTGTCTTTTTGTTTTAACTAGAACATCACCCACTTAATTCAAGAAGTGCATGTCTATCTTTCTGCTCGGAATTACATTGGTACTTTAGGCTCTGCAGATTTATTAAATGTGTTGTTTTACATTCAGTCACTTGTTTTTGCTGTAAATAACATATCTGTGCTTCACATATTGGAATCTACGATGATCTTGGAGCTAAGAATGTGAGGAGAATGGCTGCTCGAAACACGAATTTGGGGTTTGTGGATCGTGGCCTGGGAGGCTCCTGTGTATGGGAGCAGTGTAAGGGAAGTTCAGTGCCAGGGGTCTAAAGGTCTTCAGTTTACTTTGATCCTGGTGATCCCCTACATGAGATAGTCGTATGGCCAGCTGTGCACGTCCCATATCTGAATATTTTTCATAGTCTTGTATGTTTAAATTGGAAGCTCATGTCTTTTATTTGTAAAGCTTCAGTGGCTGTTCCAGGTGCGCGATACCTGTAGGACCTGGGTGTGGGAGATGGTTCCATGAACCCTGACCTTTCGTTAGACTCACTGCTCTGGGCTCCTGCCAGGTGACATCCATGGGTATCCTGCCAGCTTATGGTGGGCAAGGAGCATCCTAGAAGTGGGGCAAGTGGCAGTACTGGTAGCCCATGCGTTTTAGAAATTTTTTGTTGTTGTCTAAATTAGATTTTTGCTCTGGTAAAACAGTATTTTTATCTACATAATTACCCCTCTGCTTTATTTCTTCAGTATAATTTAACCATTTCCCTTGTCTCGTTTGAAGAGACTTCACAGTTCCTAAAAGGTATTGGAGTATCAATTCCTTTACAGGGATTTTGATTCCTTGTCTGCCTCAGAACACTAAATCTTCCACTCTGTTCTAAGGAAGAATATGAACACAGTAAATGTTTCTTGCTAAATTCCACTTTCCCTGGTAAACAGCCTCTTTACTCTAGTTTTCAAGCAGTAGACTAGAAATGTATAGAGCAAAGCATCTTGTGTAACAATGTGATTTGGAGGAGTTCACTTACTCAGCTGAAAGCTGTGCTGCCAAATATAAGGTGAACTTTAAAGTTTTCTGTTGTCCTAGTAAATTGCTACTAGACTGTTATTAAACGTGAGTATGTTCTCAAACAGCAACACTGAGACAAAGAAAACAGTCATTTACAAATCCAGTGTTAGACATGAATTTCTGAAAAGGTGATGATAGTTCCTTACATTATTTTTCAAATGTTTCTATAGCTTGTAGCATTCAGGAAAATTAAATTTGCTCCCAGAAATGAGGGAAAGTAAGTTTTGAAAATCCTTCCTGTTTTCTGTAGAAAAATAAAACTTCATGTGAATTGAATTTTGGGATTTGAATTAATATCTTTCTGAAAAGAAATCTTGAGAAGCTTGTTAACAGGTTATTCAGTTTCAGAAAGCTAGGTAAGGTAATCACCCAAACCCTTTCGTCTTCTGGTTTTGAACTGAGTTTATAATCTTAGAAGTTTCAGATGGAAATTAGTATTTTTGAAATAAAGCCAGAGTGAAATGTCTCTACTGGAGGTGCAGTACAGGGCCTACTTTCAATTTTATTTTTAGATTTTGAAAACATTTGATGAATAATTATTATACTCTCTTCTTTTTACATCAATGAAGATTCAGTTTCAGCTGACCTAGGTTAGTGAAAACTAGACAGGTCAAACAATGATTGCCTAAAGCTTGTTTCTGTTCCCTGTGCAGTTGATGATCAAATTTATGCAGCCTTCAGCTGAAGCAGGATTGGGCTCTCATGCTTTTAATAATTCATCAATTTCTTAAATTATTTAATTACCTGTGATGACCAAGATATCAGATGATCCGCTTTCCTTCAGCTGAGGCTGAAAAGCACTGTAGTGTTTTACTGTATTCTGATAGGTTCACTAGTGAAGTGCAAAACATGGTTATGAGCATTTATTGGCATTTCAAGTATGGCACAGAACATGTATTTGAAGCCTTCTGGATAGAAAATTATAATGCTGTAATTTCAAAACACTTGTGATTAGTTACTGGAGTCTGATTATGGGAGGAAACTGTTCTACTTTATTTAGCTTAGCAGATTTTGCCTTCGTGTACATGCTACCCCAGTTTCTGAAAGAATTACATCTTTATCTCCTAGAACTTGTTCAGCTTCATTTTGCCCTTCTATCTGCTGCTCTTCTCACCATTTTTATTTAAGACTGTAAAGTTACTTTAGTGTAACTGCTCTTGTCACCTTTGCCCTCAGCTAATCAAATAGCTTACCTTGAGGGAAGCATTTATCTCCCACTTTCATTATTATTATTTTTGTAGCTGTAAAGATATATATTTTATGTCTCCAGAAGGGTGTAACAGTGAAACGAGGTATTGATCTGCTGTATTTGGCAATTTCTTTCCACCTTGCCATCGATATCGTGTCAGCCTCTGTCTGTACTGTGGTTGACCTCACAAATAGCTCTTTATGTTCCCATTGGATTCAAATGATATACTATGCTCAAAACTAAATCAATGAATGATTATAAAGTTTTTAGTATTATTTCATAACCCTCAGGCAACTGGTACTTCATGCAGTGAATACTTGAAAAGGCACCTGATTAAAATATGTTGTTGATTCTGTTCTAAGGTTTAAAACGGTATTGAAATCAAACACCTCATAATATTAAGAGATTCCATTCTATGCTGCCATAAGATTTTTCTTAAAATCTCCCACATCTCATGGATGTTCTGTCCTCTGAGTGCAGAAATTTCATGCACTGGATCTTGCCAGTGATAAATCATGATTGTACATACCCTGTATATGCTTATGGGGGGAAAAAAAAGGAGGTAAAGATCAAATAAAGGTTTTCATCTCCAAAAAGTGAGCAGTAAGTTTAAGCCCTTTCAGATTGGAAAACGTTGCTATTACTGCCGTGTAAACCCATACACTTAGATATAATTCTAACAG
Organism: Cnemophilus loriae; assembly: GCA_013397755.1. Taxonomy (NCBI): domain Eukaryota; kingdom Metazoa; phylum Chordata; class Aves; order Passeriformes; family Corvidae; genus Cnemophilus; species Cnemophilus loriae. Next base: position 187,589 of record VZTF01000387.1, read on the forward strand.
TTTAACTGGTAAAATACATGTTCAAATGCACATTGAATAATTTGGTTTTTTTACTCTGATGGAAATAGGTAGGATTTTCACAAGCTGTTAAAGGTCTTTAGGAGTCTTACTGATTTTAAATGTGCACTCAAGAGCTGGAAAATTCTGTAGATTCTATTCTGTGTTTACTTCTAGTGTGAATTACGTCAATACAGCAGGTAATGATGCACTTGTGCTTAAAGGAAATACTTCATTGTCTGATATCTAAATCATGTGATGGCAAACAACTGCAGTTACTAAAATACTGAACTGAGCTATGATGCATATGTCTGTATGTATGTAATCACTGAGTAAAACCAGAAGAAACTATTTAGTCTAATGATGTTAGGTAGGAGAAATTTTTTGGGGGCCTTCATTGTAACCAGTACATGTAAACATCAGGAAAATGACCATCTTTCTGAGTTGGAAAGCTTATTTAGAGTCAGAGTCTAAACAGAAATTTCTAATAAGCTTTTATAAAGAAAATGAGCATTTGTCAAACATACCACTTTTGCAAGACATTTATGCAAAAAAAGTTGTGGAAAGGTGTTCCAATGAGATTGATTTCAAATAAAATGCTTCACTGTGTATTCTGAGACCATGTAAGTGCCGTATTTTAGTATACAATCTAAAACCACCGGTAATTATACCGAAGCTCTGATCAGTTTGGAACTGTTTCTGTAAGCCTGGATTTTTTCTAAAATGTAGAAGAACATTTTTTTAATGTACTGCAGCTATTATGAACTTTTGAAAAAATCCAACTCTCTCTTCTATCCACGTAGGAGCCAAAAAGTAACTTTTTACTAAATTTGTTATTTCAGGTACTGTATTTGTTGAGTGTAATGCAACTGACTTGACAGGAGGTAAGATCAAAAGGCAGTTCTAGTCCCCACTTTCCAGCCAGTCCCATGTCAGTTATTTAGAATAAGATGGGTTGAATCAGTTTATGTGGTTCTTTGCATCTGTGGTAATGGGGAAGGGAAACTGTTTTGGTTTGGATGTTTTACTGTGATGATTAGTTCAGTAGTCAGTTATCTTTTATGGATGTTCAGTGCTCTGCTTTTTTGCCTCTGGCATGTGAAATGTAAAATGTGTACCATGTTGGTGGTTTGTTTATTTTTAAACATCATGCAGAAGGTGATAGTTGAGGAAAACTACAGCAGCAAATGTTGGTTTGTGTAGACTTCCCCCATTCTTTAAACCAGAAGACATTAAGCTTCTGCACTGTCAAGCTTGGGAGGCATCTGGTATGTGCTGGCTGTCATTTCTTGAGCCTCTGTTGCTGCTGTCCAGGAAAATAGTCCGTGATCTATTCATATGGATACTATCAATCTTGGTTCAGTAGGGAGTGTTTATGGAAAGCATTTATACATAGGCATAAATGCAATAAAAACAGATTATGAGTACAGCCAATGTTTTTATTTCACAGTCTTATGTTCCATTTTAAAAGACTCCAAAAATCTTTTACTTGCATTAGTAAAAGGTCGTATTCCTGGGTGCCTATTTTGGTTGAATGTGCCATGAGGATTTTTTTTTAAAAAGCTGTGTTCTTCTGAATTTCTTTGCATTCTTGATATTCATATTTTTAAGTTAGATTCCATAAGATTTTCTCCAGTATAGTTGTAAATAAGAGTTGAAACTCGTATGAGATTTTCTGATCATGGGACCCGGTTCTTTAGACAGCTTACCATAATCACTTGACTGTTGCAAGTTCTGCTGAGACTATATAGCAAAGTTCTTAGTGGTGTTATAGCTTAAAGTTTTATAATGAACTGTAGATATCGGTCAGCCTTCCCTGAACTGTTTTAAAAATGTCTTATGTTACTGAAGTATTTCCTCACAGAAGGAGTGATTGGGCATTGGAGGTGGCGGAGTCACCATCCCTGGAGGTGTTTAAGGAAAGGCTGGCTGTGGCACTTGGTGCCATGGTCTAGTTGACGAGGTGGTGTTGTCACATTGATGATCTTTCCCCAAATTTACAATTTCTGCTTTAGATAGGACCATCTTGCCTATGTAGAAAAGCTTTGAAATTTGTTATTCAGTCCAAAAAAGTTGAATTATAATTTTATGGTTCTGGCTATCTGAAAGTAATTCAGTGTGATCAGGACAGTAGATTGGTCATTATCTGTGATTTCTGTGATTTGATAAGTGTTGATAGTATGACTTGTGCAATAGAACATATGAATGTAATGCCTACCTAAAGGAGTTTGTGCTCTGTGTGCGTCTTTACACGACAGACACATGGGTTTATGCTTTATGATCCAAACATATTCCTCATAAATAATGACAATTCATTTTCTCTTCAGTTTGCAAAGCACAGTTTGTGATTAGGGTCTTTAGTGGCTTGGTGCCATGACAGAAGGGGGTACAAAGCAGTAATGTCACAGGCGGGAGGATGCCAGTGACCCAGTGAAAGAAACAAGCACTTTGCATGTTGATCTGTTTTGTGAGAGGGCAGTGTTTGGCCCTGTAAGTGCAGGAGAGATGGACTGTTCATGAAAAGGGCATAGAGAGCTAACCCATATGATCCTTTGTCAGCCTGATTAAATTTAGTGTCAAGCGTTCATTCATATGAACGATGGGACACATCACTGTTTATCTAATAGAAAAAAGTATTTCTATTTTTCCTGAAGTCTTTTATATGTTAATAGAGGCAAACATGACCATGATCACATAATTTAAATGTGTAAGTAAAAAATATACATCTTTACTGGCAATGGTTTAAAAGTAAGATGTATATGTTTTATGCAAAATAATGCAATTTCGTTGTTAATCATGCTGTTCAAGCCATAACTCCACACAAAGCAGTGCTTTTAAACAAATAGAATATACTGTTATTGTGCCATTTATAACAGAAATGCTTAGAATATTTAGAGACGGAGGGAAAGTATTTATTTTGCATGCTTTAATGTATGCTTCTATTGTGACATTAATATACAAATGCAGAACTAAAATTCCAGGTATTAGACCTAATTGTAAGGTGTTAGACTCTGGTTTTTAATGCTGGAAGAAACACCAGTATTTAGAACAAGGGTTACAACAGATGTAATTTTGGAAATAAATGCATGCATACAAGAAAATGGAAGAATTTCTTGTGAGATAATTGAACTTCTCCTAAATATTTAAAGAATAAGAGGGGAAAAAGTTTAGATGTCTTTCCCCTCACTCTTCCTAACCTGCCAAATGTGGCTTGCTTAAAAGAACTGCCGGGAGTTCTGTTTAATGTTATACTTTGCATGCATTTGTGATTTGAAATAAAGCAAAAAAAAAAAAAAAAGCCAAATTTGAGAGAGACAGTTTGAATGGCATGCTGTCAGTTTGGCTCTTCGTGAATTGGCAGTGGTCTCATTTAGGACCTTCAAGTATGTGTCTGCCTGGACAGAAAGAGAACATTTTGCATGTTCTTGAGAAGACAACCACTCCTTGCTGCCTCACAGTACTCAGTGGTGCATGACAGTTGCCCTTCATCGCTGTCTTCTTCGAACTTAACCTTTGACCGCCCACTTTGTTGCCGCGCAACGGTTGGAGCAGGCCAAGATGTTCGTGAATGACGGGCATTGGCCTGCAACGTGCTTGTCATTATTTGACTGTCAAAAGTAGCCTGCCATTGGGCTCCATCAAGGTTTGAAACCTATGTGCAGCAGTCCATATTACTTAACTTCCAAGACTGTCAACAGGACGATCGAATGTGCATAAAAAATGTGTGTTGAATATGTCTTTGATCATAATATAGGGAGGTATTTTTTGTGTGTGCTAAATGTATTCATATGAGTTTCACAGGGCCAAGAGGTTGATTCTGCTGCCATGGTAAAAAGTGAACTGTTGTCTCCTGTGGTCTAAGTTTCAAATAGCACAATTTAGATTTGAACAGCTCTGCCAGTTAAACTCTCAGCTTGTCTTGCGTATCCTATCAGCTTTTCAGCCAGCAGCATAAGCGGCGAGATACCAGACCAGTGGTGCCTGAGGTTAGCTGTCAAACTGGAATGTTATTTTGGATCTTGCTGTAATGTAATATCTTAGAAGGAGGTCAGGCTGTGTGATTTGTAAAGCAGTTGTGCCAACTTAAAATGACTGAAATGTTTATTTCAGGTACTTTTTTTTCCATCTAAAAGAGTTGACGAGGAGATAGAATTTATCATAAAAAAACAGAGGTAATATAAAATGGTCATTTTTCTCTCGAGTACAGAATACAGTGCATAAAAGAGCATCAAAATCCAATATAAGGAGTCAGGCTGAAATTCACTAAGTCATAAATGCTTGACATTGAAAATATTTAACAGGCAGATATCTGTGTATCTTCTGATAGTGAATCCTAAAGACATTTGGGATGAACCTCGTACTTAATTTAAGGAGTGGGAAATGTTAATTGTGAATATAAACTTGGTATGTAGGTAAATCACGTATGCGGTCTATTATATATTAACAAATACTTTGAATTGCTTCCTGCTTAGAGGTGTCATATCCTACTTTAGTGGAATATTTGCTATTCACTTGGGCAACAGCTGTCTGTAACTGCAATTTATTTTATTGGATTTGAAACTTGTCTGTTTTCTCTCAAAATATATCAGTTCCTTTGTAATTGAAATGGTATATTAAAATGACATCACAAAATACCATCTTAAGAAAACCAGAGATTCACTAGACCTTGTTCATAATGACTTCTTTCCAAACCAAAAAAGTAGCATTATCTTGCAAACTGGCTATAAAATTACTTTTTTTTTTCCTTCAAGTTTCAAAACATCTTCATGCTAATTTAGTGAAAACAGTAGAATCATAGTAGTGGTTATCGGTTAGATTGCTTAGAAACAAAAAAGTATTATTTTCATAATAGTTTTGCTGTCAGTGTATTTTCTGAACCAGATTTTACTTTTTCTGCTTACAGTATCATTTGCAAGAGACCTCAATTCAGAGGCAATGATCTAAAATACTAGGTTGTGTCATGGAGATCTTTTTGGTCTTCTTGCTCTCAATGATAAATACTGTTGCTATTTTATAGCCCAACTCTAATTTTAGTCTTTGCCAGTGCCTTGACATGTGGACTCTGAAACAGAGTATAAAATGCGTGCATTCAGGTGTTTGTTTGCGTACATATATGTACGCATGTGTGCCATAAATGTGCAAAATTCTTTGGCAAATGAAGTGGTCTGTTATTAGATGTTAAAACTATTAACTGCCCATGAAGTTGCTGTTAGTAAGTTTTGGTTTATGTTTCCCTTTTCTGGAATAATGTATAGGTATGCAATATATGTTCGAGAAGAAGTGAGTTTGAATTTTGGAAGTGTGTAAATATGCAAACATGCAATTATTTAAATGCATTTAAGTAGACAAATAAATAATGAGCATTTAAACAATGAGCTATTGTGTTGGTAGATGTGGTCTCTGGATTCAGAGACCTCCACAGTTTAAAAAAATGCTACCAGAATTAACAGAAAAACTGACCAGACTATTTTCAAACTAAAGGAATGTTATTTTTCATTTCAGACAGATGCTGCACTTTCATTCACTGTACAAATCAAGGTTTAATTTCTACGGGGAATTAATAATACTCTTTGTAGTTGTATTACTGGGGGAGAAGAGTTTAAAAAAAGAGTTTAAAATCTTCAAGTACAAATTCATTTTTTCACTTGAAGTATGGAATACTTGTTCGTCCTCTAACCAGAGGCTGCTTTTTTTTCCCTATTTTGAAGAAACTGAGCATCATTATGCAGCTTATTGCAAGTGTGTTCGTATCTTTATGTTTTTCCAAATGGAAGTACTTTTGTGAATGCCGTCCAGTCTGTGTCATAACTAAGAGTTTGCAGTGTTTTTGTTCTTGCCCTGCAGTTCTTTTTAACTTTTCACGATTTTAAAAGGATATGGAGAAACCAGTTTATTAACATAAAATGCAAGTCTCATAGACAAAACGTAAGTCTCATATACAGATGGAAATGTATTAGCTATCAGGAGCTGGTGTCTCTTCCCATTGCCTTAAAAGATAAAAGGAGCACTATAAAAATGTTTTCCAACTTTCTTTAGACGTTAGAATTTGAAAGTGAAAGCACAGTAAATAAAGATGACAGCAGTTAAGTGTCATTGTTTTGTTTTGTATTCTGAATTAAGAATATCCCGACTGAAAGCAAAATGTTTTAATCGAGCAAAGAAACTTCTGAAGTGGTTCTCAGAATGGCAGGAGGTGCGCGTGTGCTTTTTATTTCAACTTCCAAAAGTGTTCAAAAGTCGCATAAGTGTATTTGAGAGGTTAAACATCCATGATGCTCTGTTGGTGTTATAGGAACAAAATAAATCCTATTACCCAAAATAAAAGAGAGGAAAATACCTTAAGGGAAGTGCTTTGTTGTCACCTCTACCCTCTGCAGTACAAATATCAGCTTGTCACAAAGGTTGAGACCTTTGTAGTGCATTCTTTCAGGGAACAAATCTGTCTTCTGGCTTTAATGTAAGAGCTGTGAAATATCTGTATTAGGTAAAATAGAGGTTAAGGCACCTTAAGGGCACTGAATTCTTATCTCTTTTTACTAGCAGTGGTGTCAACATGTACTAAAATGTGATGACCTACTCTCCTCTTTGATAAAAAGGAAAATGACCTGTCTACCGTGGATGGTGATAGAGTTGCCTGGGGCAGATTATATTGTCACCCTCTTTAGTATTGGTGTGTAGAAAAATAAAAAAAAAAGGCCAGGATAGTTCTGTTTACCACAGAAGTATTTGACATTTCTAGCTACTGATAAAATATACTCGGGTAGAAAAAAGAAACTGGTTTAGAGTACTAAGCAAGGTTATGAAGAAAGGCAGAGATTGTTGATTGCGTGAGCCCTTGGCATCACAGGACCTATGATACGTATCAAGAGATTCCTTCTGTACGCTTCAGACATTCAGGGTTCAAGTTCTGCATTTAACCCTGCTCTCCACTTGTCCAGGGCCTTTTGGTACCCAAAAGGCTGACGTGTCTTGAGTCATGTCTTGAAATTCTGAGGTACTGATGGACTGAGCAACTTAGAGAGTTTAATCATGCACTTAGTTAATACAAGTAGCAATATTTCTTGTATTCTGGAAATAATTGGTGTCACATTCAAGACCTTTTCTCGGTAGCATTCCAGAGCATTTCTAGTTTCGTAACAATTAATTTAGCAGCCATTGCTGTTGGTCATTGGCTATACCTGTGTGTGATGAAATATATATAACTTAGAGAGTTGATTTAAATTGTAGAGCTGGAACATCTCAAACTGTTAAATGTACTTTAAGCTTTAATGAATTCTTCTGTGCAATTCTGTGAAGGAGGGTGTGCTTCCTGCTAATCGGACACTGGACTCAAGGATGAAGGAAAGATTTCTGTTGCACTCTTTATCAGTATTTGAGTAGAATGGGTTTCAGCATTTCTCCATGTTTTGCACGATGGCAATGAAATTTAGATGGCTCTTGTCTGAGTTCCTTGCATAATAATCCTGTCTCTTGTTTGCATAAATAAATTTTAAAAGTTTTGTTGTTAAAGGTATGAGAGTCCAGGGGATGGGTAATTTACTTCCTGTTGCCAAACAGATACAGTTTCTTACATTGTTTAAAAACTAAAGTCTATGCCCAAAATGTGCGTTTTTGTGATGGTTGAAATCATAGCTGAGCATTCATGAGAGAAACTGAAAAGTTTCTCTAAAAGACATGGAAGTCTTTTTTAAAAAGTGTAAATCCCATAACTTTGGTTTAGTTTTTTTTTGGCTGTTTGCAAATCAAGCTCATTAAGGTATTTGTAGCCTAAAGCTCTAAGTATTCATGAAGAAGGTAGAAATCTGTTTGTATTGGGTTTAATGTCAGTAGAAGACAAAATTTAGAAAATCAATGTTAACTCATTTAAATCAGGTCAGTGAAGTGTGTCTTGTTAGATCCCGAATATTCTGACATCGTATCCTTCTGAAGCGTAAATAATTGACTTTATCTTTCCTTAATAGTTTAGAAATTTTTTATAAGGCATGGGAAAGAGGAGATAACTGGCAGCCCTGAAAAAGGGCTTTAAGCGGACAATTCTTTTCAACTTATTGAAATGATACTTAAGCTAGTGCACTTTTGCCTCAAAAGTCTAGTTTCCTTAAAGTTGAGGCAATGCTGTGGTGTCAAGTGCTATAAAGTGGACTTGTGCTTGAAAGAATTTTGAGAATGATGAGCTGATTAAGTCAAGGTTATTTTAAACTATTGAAAGTATAGCAATACCTGTGGAAATATCAATTTAATGCTTGCATCTTTTGGTATGGTTATAAACTGTTATCTGGATTTAAAACTGAAAGAACAGTCCCAAGAATTTGGATTTATCAAGTGTTGTAGAATGTTTCGGATTATACCCCAGAAGGGTAGTAGCTAGTTATAAAGTAAAAGCTTATTGCTTTACAGAACTTTCCTCTTTCAATTTTTAAGTGTATATAGAATTCAGTATTGCATTGGCTCATACTTAACTGCTCATGATTTTACCTGAGTTTGTGATTAAAGAGTGTTTAGAAATTTGCATTAACAAGCCCATTTATTTATCATCTTTTTTATTTGTTTCATAATCAGTGGAAGAATTGTTATTGTTTTCTTGTAAATACTTTTATTCCAAGGAATTTAAGTAAAGAATAGGATATTATCTAGTTCTTGTGGAAAATAAATTAGAAAATGAAATCAGTAGTGAAGGTGGGCAATGAGCAGTGAAGGAACAAAATAAAAACTGAAGAAAGAGGGACTTGCTGAAAGATGATAGAATACTAAGGCAATGAGATATTTTGGGAGGAAGATTAGATAGGCAGAAAAGGAACACAGAACTTGAATGATAGAGAATCAATAAAAAGTGTGTTACAAAGCCAGACATCTAGTGGATTCCTGTGTAATATTCTAGCACTTATTTGACTGAAATGTAATGAGAGACTGTTGTGTACTGTGTATATAAGTGAATTCACACGTGTGGTTTGCTGTTTAAGAGAGGCTGTTTGGCAATGTAAGTGCATCAATTTTTTTTTTAAGGCAAGTGATTTTTCACTTGGGCACCTGCTAATTCTTGTTTTGTGAGGAGTAGTGAGGGAGAGCGATTAATTGATACTGAGGAAGAAAAATGGAAGATTTTTTTAAGCATGGAATGTTAACATAGCTACAAATAATAAAAATGAAAAAAAGAGAAAAATCTAAACAAATAGTTGTGGAGAACATGGGACCTGCTCATGCATAAGTACCTGCTGGGCCTTGGCCACTAAGTCCTTCAGAAAGATACCTGGCTGAAACAGTCTGAACTGCTTAGAATGGATTTACTTATTCTTAGAAAATCTCCTTTGCATGTGGAATCTTCCCTACTATTGTGGCCCTGGGCCTAATCTTCTCTCCTTTTTAATTTAGTTTTGAAATTATTTGAGAATTCCGAATTTCATCTATGTGTGCAAAATGGCAGAACTTTGCATAATAAAAGCTCAGTGACTTCTTGACAGTGCCAGTGGCGTGATTAATTCCCGTGCATAATATATTCAGTCATCCTATGCATATGCAGTGACAATATAAGCAAAGAGGAATGAAGGATCCCTATGGATGATGTCTGGGAGAGCGCTCATCTTGCTCTTGTCAAATACGTTTGTCTCTCCCCATGTCCCCACAGATTTCTTTCTCCTTGGGCTTTATGCCAATTGCAGCATCTTCCCCATCTGGTCAGTATCAGGAAGGTGGACCACACCTCAACCTCTTCCGTCATGTGCTGGCAAGTTTGTGTGACTCTTGGTACAGAGGCAGAAAATAGAAGAAAGCTGGCATTTTCCTAAGGAGCTTTTATCTAATAATCCCTGGCGTTTGCCACGCTGCGTCTTTTCCTGTTAATAAATTGCACTGTTTGCAGAAAATCATGCCAGGTGTTTGAAGCAATTTTGTATCTGGTGATGTAGTGCCTCATATCCCAAATATTAGGCCTCTGATTATGTTTATTCTTAGGAATGATCAAGACTTTTCTTGAGTAGCCTTACAGTGTTAGTCAGTTGTGATTGTGGCATGCCACATAGTTTTTTTTTGTGCTTCTACAGATAATTTCTAGGCATTATTCCATGGACAGTAGTAAAAATGTTAAGATATTAGAGGTAATTAAAAGATTTTTAACTAGGATCACTAAAGCTCTCAAACTAGAAAATTACCTCAGTCTCTTTTCTGACACGAGCGGTTGCTCTTGCAGGCTCTAAACAGGGATTACGTGGTGCCTGTAAATGTTAACAAGAAACCTTAGAAAACTTCTACTGACAAGCCAGTGTAGTTTTATGACACTATGCTGGCAAAATTCTGTATGTCATATTTGTATCTACATACGTGGAAAGGTATAGTGCATTTTGCTAGCTGTAGTTTTTAGGCAGGTATAGTGATTTCATGTCATGCTGCACATGTTTCTGTATCATAGTTAACAAAATACTTGCATCTCATTAAATTAATAAATCAAGTAGATTCTGTAGCTGTGTTTTAGTAACTGGATAAAATATAATTTAAATTCTGGCTGGTTACCAATGTTTATCAGTGATGAAAAATTACAGATTAGTCTATGTTTCTATAATCAGAACATTTACACAATGGATATATTGTTACAGTTGTCGTTTTAGTTCTGATTATTACTCAGTATGTCTATTGCAATTTTCTCATTTACCGCTGTTATTGAGCTCCATGTGTAATAGACGGAATTACTGTGTCTACCATTTATTTAATGAATTGCCTACAGAAACATTAGTGTTAATAATATTATCCACTTAATGTATACAACAGTTTATAATATGGATAGATGAATAATGTGTTGCACTATTTAAATTTTATTGGAATGAGATAAATAGATCTAGTGCATTTTTGTTCGTAAATGTGATGTTAGTCATCTGGGGAATTTAAAAAAAGTCAATTCTAAGCAAAGCGATTGCAACTACTCTGTTATCTAATATATAAATAAAATAGTTTAGACTTGAAGTTCTTTTTTGGGGGGCTGGGATTTAAATCAAAAGGAAATTTTTCTTTTTAAAATAGGTGTGAGTGTTCAGCTGTTCAAGTTCGTTCTTGATGGGGGTATTCTGCTAATAAGGAGAACTGGGTTGGAAAACTAACAGTTTGGTTTCTTTGCTCAGTAACAAGGAAATGTATATGAGGCACATATATTAAACAGAACTAAACTAAATCTACCAATTTGATAAATATGACGTGCAGCTCTGATTAAATAGCAAAAATAGCAGCCTGTATAGTAAGCAAAGTCAGGCCTTGTCCAGTGCAGGCAGCTTTCTAGCTATTCTTGCTCTTTATCTACTCTGTTAGCTTAGATCAACATGGAAAGGCTTGATTTTGTAAGCTTAAGAGGAAAATATATCCCGCCCCCCCCAATAACAAGTAAATGTTATGTAGAAGTTACGCTGTTTGAGTCAGAGAATATGAAGTTTTGAGTTTCTGACAGCAGTATTTAAGTTCTGATACTTTCCTTGCTGTGTTGAGACAAGTTTGCTTGGTAAAGGTATAGTATAATAAATGTATTAGACCAACTTGTAAGGGTATAAAAGACAAGGCTGGAGAAGAGTTTGTGTCCTAAAGCTAGACTGACTTTGCCTAGTGGCTCTGGGTGGTCTTGTAAGGGACATACCCATGGCTGTTGTAGCCCAGCGTATTTTGGGTTAGTTGCCCCCACACCCCCTACTTGTACTTTATAGCAGACAAGCTGTGCTGTGCAGACCAGTGAGTCTTTGTTGCTGAAGTTACACAGGTCATCTGTTGTTTAACTCCACAGACCTCAGAGGAACTCTGAGAGATGTTGGCATATTCAGTTGTGAATTTTAAAGGAGTCTTTAATTATAGCTTTAACTCTGTGGTAAATGGTTTAAACTGAGTGTGTACAGAAAACAGTCTGTGCGTTTATGTACATCTGAGGGGTTCTTCTACTAAATAAAATACCTACCAAGTCTTCCTGCCATAAGACTTATGTCATCATAGCTTTGTATCCATGAATTCCTTAACATTACCAATACTTGGTCATTTAAACACTCTCCATTCTGAGCTACCTTGTGGTGCAAGAATTCATGAGTGGTGACCTACCAGCATGTCAGGACCACCAGAGGACTGCAGAGAGCTGTCTGGTATTTTAGCTCTACTCCCCCAAAAGTACCTGGTGTTTCAGAGAAGGTAAAATGTGTGCATTACATGCATGGTTTTCTTCTGGCCAGTTATACAATGTTGTAATTTTCTTCCTTAAGAGAATGTGTTACGTGTTCCTTATTTGGGGCCATCTATAATTCTATTGCAATGTAAAGTAATTTACTTCCAGCTTTTATGTGAATATTTTCTCAAAAATGTAGAGCTTTCTAGAAGTTCTGTAACATATCACACATGAAGAATAGCACAAAATCGATATTTTAGCGGAATAAATAATTTTGGCATCTTCAGTGTTTTCTCTGGTTACTCTATCAGTTCCTTTCACAGATTTTTTTTTTTTTTTTTTTTTTTGCTTACTACAGAAAAATTACATCAAATGCAGGATAACAGAACACTGTCAAACTAAGAAGGTTTTATATGGACAGCATTAGACAGGAGCAGAAAGATCCAGTGCACTAATAGGCACACTCACATGAGCTACCTAGTCCATTGACAGTTTCTTTCTTTGTTCTCCCTCTCGACCCACTTTCTGCCAGTGATTTGTGACATATTTTGTAAGAGATCAAATAAGCCCTTGACACCTGATTGCAATGTAGTGCTTGTTTACAGTTGCATTTTTGAAGGACCTCTAGACAAGATGGAAGGTTTAACTTAAAGTAATTAAATTTGCATCTGCTCTGTGACAGGAATTTTCTTACGTGTGTATCCTGTTGAGCAACTTTTACTGTAATTGGCCATGAAGTACCAAAAGAAGGATCCAGGTAGACAAAATCATTGTTTCCTACTACTAAAATCTGTCATGGTATTTCTTAAGGACTATCTTGTACTTGGTTTGTGCCAGGTTCTTTGAAATATAGCAATGCCTACTTTTTATATTTTTTTGTATTATTTTAAATGTGGACCCTGACTTGAAACGTAAATTAAGCTGAACTTGATGAATAGTATTTTCTATTCACATTTTAAAATCTAAAGAACTATTTTATAGTTGCTTTGAATTCAATATGATTAATTCATATCTGTTTTTTGTGGTATATTTTGGCCAAATAGATATTGTCGAGTTTCCTCTGATCAGTGAGATTTGAAGTAACATGCCAGGATGTTCACCTAATACCATCTGAAGTGGTTTTATGAGGACCAAGAATTATTTGCATCTTGCATGACCTGTCCTTATGGCTACTTCTGAGTACACTGTAGGTTAGAAGAAGTAGTTATTTTCAGCCTACTGACTACAAGTGAGATTAATAGCTTTTGAAGGGACTGTAATGAAAGGCTGACCCAACTGGCTTTTGTATTATACCTTGTTTATCCTGCTCTCATCTCTATCACCTTTGGGCTACAACAAAATGTAATTTATGTTAGCGGTGCTTCATTGAAGGTGAAAGGTCACATTTTTAATGAGGGTAGCCTTGATTGGGATTCGGGTTTAAAATGTTGTGTAGTAGAGTACAGTCAACCAAGTCCATGGAAAGAAAATGATTGCAGAAAGGGGTGAGAAAACATTATTTGAGGGGGAAATAAGACCACTTTCTTTTATTTAAAGTTCAACTAGCAGAAGTTAAATAACCGGGAAAAGGCATTTAACAAAATACCAGCAATGTGATGCTCAAGTTTAATAGGCCTTTATAATTTTGGTAGAGTGGTGGGTTCTTTGTACTGAGAAAAATACTTTGAAGATAATCAGTTTCCTCTTTTCATATTTTGATGCTGTTTGCTAAAAACATCTCTTTCTCTCTCTCTTTCATATTTTTGACTTGAGTGGGACAGAAATGAAATGACCACCTGTGTTTGTTCCAGGGAGAACTTGTGTGTATTTGGAACGGTTAACCATAATACCCAACTAGGTTTGAGTTTTCCCTTTAGAAGGAAAAGTTGCATTATGTTCATGAGATTGAGCAATGGTGTCTATTAATGGTGTGTTCACTTTGGTAAAGCAGAGCTTTTGAGAGTGGAATGCTTTAAAAATGATCCTGCTGGATTTTTGTTGAATGGTGTTAATATTAGAATTCACTATGTGATTCACATAACCAATTTAATGAATCATGCACCTTCTCATAGAAGCCAACATTTTTTTGAGATAGATTAAAACTTCAAGAGAATTCTAGTCAAAAGAAGTTTAGCAGGTACCTGGGGAAGTTTTAGGGTAAAAGCAATGAAAGTAAAGTTGTCAACTCAGAGTAGTCAAAAGCTGATTTGAAGGAAGTTCTTGGATTTGGGTTTTCAGCATTCAAATACTTACCCTGTGTGACTGGTGCTTGCCATGAATCTCACTCTCGTCTTTCATTTATGTGTGTTGTTTGCAAGTGACAAACTGCTTCAGTTATGTTCAAGAAAGGAATGAGAAACACATCAGAGATTTTGAATTCCATTACTTTTTGTGGAAATAGCTTCTAACCTGGGCTTAGTTCAAAGTTTGCGTAGAGAAGGGTGGTGTAATGAGCCTCTTTGGTTCTTTACAGCCAAATTATCTTTCATTTATCAAAGTCTGAGCTTTTATATCTTGTTTTTTAACTGTATATATCGACTGTGTGACAGCAATCACTGTACAAAACCGTGAGGTCCATGGGATTCACCTCGTGATTGAAACTTTAGGAAGGCTGCAGGTTAGATTGCGTAAGAGCTGCAATACTTTGGAGAGGTATTGTGCTGATGTCAGCAGCTTTTTTCCCCTGATTTTTGGATTGTTTTCTATGTATCATGCTGCATCATAACTAAATAGTGGATTGTGCCCCTATGTGACAGGAACTTTTTATTCCATGGTGATATGTGAAGCAATATATTGAGGTCCTGCTGCAGCAGTTTAAACACTGGGTTTCTTTTCCTTCTCCCTAACTGCAGCACTCCCCTGTGCCTGGGCTCCTGCTGTCTCTTGGCAAGGAATAGAATCACACTGTGCTTTAAAGCAACATAATGTTGGGATTCCCCTTCTTTTCATCCGTGTCAATAGGTCTTGAACTATTAATGCAAGTCTTCAAAATGATTCTTTTAAATTTACACTTGTTTTACATTATTTTATAATTAAGTTTTAGTGTTTAAAGAGAAGAAAGGAATAGAAGTTTTTGAAGTGATTAAATATTAATTTTATTCACATTTAACCCTAATTTACATTAAGGATGTTAACTGAAAGGCAGATCTTTTGAATTCAACGTTTTCATTTCCTTTTAGCCTCATTGATGAACAGTTAGATCTTGTCATATAGAGTGTCAGGGTCCACTGGGATAGAAGGAATAATTGCGCAGTCTTGTACTTTTTAAGATGGTCTGTTTGTGGTGCTCACTGTTTCCTAACAAAATAAAACAAACAAAAAATCAAATTAAAAAATATTTTGTATAAACTAAACCTGAGATTTGAAACAAAACCTTTTTTCAAACCACTAGAGAGACTGTCCTGCTTGAGGACTCTGGCGATTCTTCTTGTCTGCCTTAACAGGACTTCTGTGACTTAGCTGATTTCTATCATATTTTACTGGAAGGTATATCAAGGGGTAATATTGGTGATAAAATCTTGTATTACATATGTGATATATGTATATTAGATGCAGGACTATGAATTTATATAAATACAAAAAAAAATTGTGCTGCATGCAACTACAACTAGGTGTGAAACTGACCACTGATGTTTATTTCCTTTCGAGAATTAAATTAACTAAAACACACTCAGTATCCTTCTGTTAAGATCTGTAGTTCTTACCTAACAGTTCAGGAAATGTAGAATTTCCTTCTGTGATTTCAATTGCCTGCAGGACCCTGGATAAATGTTCAGTCTTGGTGTTGTAGAAACTGCTGTAGCCTTTTCGATGCATTCAGTGCTTACACTTGCACAGGTAAAATCCTGCAAACGATGCAAGGCCTTTGTGCAGTGTTTAATAAATTATGGAACTTTGAAGAATCTTTGAGAAGTGGGGCCTGCGTGTGACTGAGCAGCAGACATGAATAAGTGTTATCCTCGAGTGTATCTAGCAGACAGTAATAGATGCTTGAACAGACAATATGAGCACTGAGTGAATGATGGTAATAACATTAAATATTTACATATAGCAAAAGCATTTTGACAGCAGAAAAGAGACTGTCTCTGCAGTAAGGTGGATAAACCCCAGTGTGATATCATATACCTTTCTATAGGACAACTTTTTATTAATAACTAGCAGCATTTCTCTGTAAGACACATATTATGATCTACTGTCATACAAGACAATTTTGAAGACTTTATTGGTGTAATCTCCAGGTGCCAATATCACTCCCTACCTACCATAATGCAAAAACAGTTACTGAGTTCAGAAAGAATAACTGATAATTGGATAATAACTAAATGTTTAATATTAACCAAAGTAGATTTTAACCTGTTACCAAAAGCCCAGATTCACTCTACTTTGCCTTACCTCAGGTTTACATTGCGTTTTCTAACATGGGAGCTGTCTGGAGAACTGTGTCCTAAAGAAAGTTGTACTGTGGCTATGCCTGAAAGAATTGATGAAAGCAAGAAGTCCTCCTGCCCTCTCCACTGCTGAGCAGTTTCATAGGAGTAAATCCATTTTATTGATTCCAGAGTTCCTGAAGTGCAGGATATTTGTTTATGTGCCCTTGTTTTGTTTTTTGAGGGAACCTGCAAATTATGATTTATAGAACAGTTGGTATTCCTTGCACTGGACTTATTAAAACAGGTAATGCTTGATTCCCACATAATTTTAAAAGGAAATTACTGTTATCAGAAGCATAGGATAACAATTTTTATACTGAGGATCATATGAATTTTGTTAGAGGTTTTTATCCTTCTAAATGCATTCCAAATAGCTTTCACTTATAGGAAAGAAATAAAACAGTGGTGACAGTAAATTGAATTTTTTTGAAATACTGTATGAACCTTGTATTATTATGATGAACCTGCTTGCATTTAATGTCATCTAACAAATTAATATTGAAAATGAAGTAAAATTGAGTGCTATCAAGCCACTTTTTTATATATTCATTTTCTTGTAACAGCAAAAGTGAACATAGACCACAATTCTCGAATTTGTTGCTTTAAATCATCAGTGAGGTTGGTTTTTGTTTTGTTTCAATATTTTACAGCAAAGAAAATTCTTTGGAAGTGGGTAAGGGAAGCTTCTTGTTGAAAAGATGTTTGCCAGTTCCTTTCTTAGCAGTGGCTTTGGTGTGGATATCCATGTCCATGAGTAATCTGCATCATTTGAGAATATCAGTAATTATGAATATCTGGAATATCTAAGGCATATGACCAGTTGAGCTTTGGTCAGTCAAGCATTTCTTGAGCTATAAGGGCAAATACATTTTCACAGCTTTTAAGGAAAGAATCTTAATCCTGTGGAGAAAAGGGCTAGTATACTGCATGAGGGGAAAAAATGTTATATTCCAGCAAATATGTGAATGATATGCTTTGCAAAAGCAATGTGACAGAAATTTAATGTGATGCGTTCTCTTCTTGGAGGAGTTTTACTTTGAGGGAGAAAGTTTTGCAGGTGATAGCTGTTCTGAGGAGCATTCCTCTGTGGCTGTAAAATTGATGTGGGCTGCAGAGCTAGCATGTTGATACCTTGATGCCAGTGGATGTGAGCTGAGATGTTTTGAATGGGGACTGCACTGAAGATGAACCCAAGTGGACTCTTTCCACTGTCTGAAACTTGAACCATATTAATTTGTTCCTTGAATATCAAAAATTGGAAATTATGCAGCATTTAAATTTTAGATTGGATCTGGAATCTAGTACAGGAGCATGCCCCTGGCCTTCAGGGGGCTGTGCACCTCAGGATCCTTAAGAAACAATACCTATTTTGAAGTAGATGATCTACGTGTGTTTTTCAAGGCAACTACTAGTTTGGGATCTTTTTGGATTAAAACTCCTGACATGCTGATCAGGAGTTACTCTAGTTTAAATCCTTTTTCTTTCTGACACAGTCTCTTTGTTAGAAATACGGAAATATTCTTGTAAAAGGAATAGAACAATGGGTTCTTAAAAGCTTGGACAATAATACTTCAGTGACCATCAGACTCTGGGCTTTTTTGTTCATTGCTATGGTAAACAGGGAGTTACACTTGGTTTTTGCTGTTAATGCTGCCTTCTTTCTCTTGTGGTCTCTACACTTCCTCACCATTTTTCATTGCTTTGTATCAGCACTTCCCTCCAGTCCGCTCATTTGAGCTTTCCAAGGTGTCAGAGCAGTGAAAGTGCTCCAGTAAGTACAAGGACTTTCTTTGAATCTGGAAGAGCAATTTAGGAAGCCATGAGTAGAATTCTATATGAGAGATAATGTACAAGTTTATCTTCCTTTTTTTACTTCATATTTAAAGTAGGGACAGTGTTGATTCTTGTGGCAGTAGTTTAGGTCCTAAAGTAGGGTATAGATTCAAATACTTAAAGTGTATTTACAGTAAAGGTTTCCAAACTTAGAGTTAGTGTGCTGCCCACTCACTGGGTGAAGCTTCTCCCATTTGGATTTCTAAGGGCTTTTTAGTACTGCAGTATTTATGCACTTTACATTGTAACTGTTTGCCTAATACAGTGGAAGGTTTAGTCCATGTGGTTGCATTGTCCTAATCTACCCATCAAAGTGAGAATTTTGACTTCAGAAACTTCTTTCATCACACAAAATTTCAGGGTTTTGTGATGCAGATACATAACTGAGTAGGATTCTGCGTTCATCATATAACTCTCTAGGTCTAGACCGTGTAATGGTCAGGACCTGAGAACATACAAAACTTCACTAACGTTTTATATTTCCATTTCACTGAGTTTGTGGTGGGGAAATTAAATTAGACAAACTCTGCAACTGTAGGTCTGTTGCAGCTTGAATACTGTTTTCATGAGCAATGTTTTAAAAGCTGTTATTTCTCCTCTTCATTCTTGCCCCTCACACTTCTCCTTGCAGCTTCAGAATTTGGAGAAATTATTTTTAAAGCAACCTCTAAGCATCTTGTGATACAAGTTATATTTCAATCAGAACAGACATTTGATGTCCTCGTGTAGCGGTAAGTCTGCCTGGTGGGGATTTTTGATTTTTTTTTTTCTGCTTGTTTTGTAGTATACAGTTCTACACATGCTAAAATACATTATTTTTGTTTAGTTTAATGAAGCACATGAAATTGGGAGTCATGAGATTTGAGTCATGGCAATTTAATGCCAGTAATAGGAAGCAGCTTGGTTGAGGGTGATTTTCTGCTGAAATTAGTACTATAAAGTATTAGTATATTGCTATTAATTTCATGATGATAGATGTGGGGTTCAGATGTAGAATTTCTAATTTATTCATCGGTATATAGAGTGTCCATAAATAAATGGTGTCTATGTGCTAAATGGCTAAAGAACATAGACTTTTTCTTGCCTTGACTGTAGAAAATGTTGTGAAATGAAAATGCAGAGACTAATGGCAGGGATTGTACTAACATTCTTTCTTTTTGCTATCTATGCTTTTAACGTGATCTAAGCGTGTAAATTAATCATTTTTATTTGGTAGACAATTGTGCTGGTATTCACACATTAATTTATATTCAATGTATTTCAACCTTTTCACGGCTTTTCATGAGAAGTTGTGTTGCAAAGTTTAGTTTGTTTGCATAAACTTCAACATTGAGCTGCAGCACTGATCAGCAGAACAGAACCAGGGTAAGGGAGATGTGGGATGGCTGTAACTCCATTGTAGTGACAATAAATATGATGGAAGAAGTATACAAAGTGGCAACGTGCAAGCAAGGAATGGAAGAATGTGCGAAGTTTACAGCCTCTAGAACGCTTTATTAAGCTGTGAAAACACTCCACATAAAAATAGTAATGATAGGAGTCCATTCAAAGCCAGGGGTGTGGGGGTAAAAAATATAAAAAAAAATTAGTTGATGAAATATTTTCCTAAAATCAATGTCAAAAACTATCCGAAGCTTCCAGTGCATAGTATAGGCTTTAAGATATACTGGCTTGGACTGTAAGAGCAGGCTGTAATAAAACTTTGTAACGCGTTAACCAGGTGTTTAAGGGCGCGTGTGTTGGAGCTATAAAGCAAGAGGAGGAGTCTGCCTCCGTGACCCCGCTTTGTCTGTGTCTCCCTGGTCTGGAGGGACGCTCCTGTCGCGGGGTGTGCGGACTCAGCAGCGGGGCTGAGGCAGCCTTGGGGCTCTGTGTGTGCCGGGGCTCTGCAGAGCCGCGGCGGTGCGCGGCGGTGCGCGGCACTAGGTGGCACTGGAACGTCGCCGGCGCCCGGCACGGCCGCGCTCCTCCTCTGCGCGCCGGAGCTCCTGGACGGGGAAGTGTCAGGGAAATTGTTTTATTGTTAAAGGGCATAGTGTAATATATTCATCTCCATCCCAGGCAGCCATTTAATGCCCTGAAACATGCCCTCTCACAGCTCTGTCCTGTTGACTATGCTTATTTGGTGTAATAATTAGCAGAATTTCTCGCTAACAGCGGTACTTACCAACACCTCGCATTTTCCTCTGTGTTTTTGTACGTGATGGATTGTACATTCTATGAATAAAGTTAAACGGGTCACAGCCTAAACCCTGTACAACACAGCTATTTTCTGCACAGTAGTTCTGAATAGATATATATTAACTCCTTTTTAATCGCTGTGGTGTGTAATGCAAACAAATTCGAGTCTTTTTGTAACAGGCTTTTGAAAACTTGTAAGCACAGAACACTTAACTTGTCAACTTAAAGAACAACAAAAGAGAAATGGAATCAGGAGCTACAGAAGTTACAGTACAGTATCTTCTACCAGTGGCAGGCTTTATGGGGCCTGTTCTAGCGCTTCAAGAAGTTTAGTACAGATCACTATACTTTGTTCTAGAGGAACAATTCTCTTATGCATGTT
The DNA here is from genome assembly GCA_013397755.1 of Cnemophilus loriae. Taxonomy (NCBI): domain Eukaryota; kingdom Metazoa; phylum Chordata; class Aves; order Passeriformes; family Corvidae; genus Cnemophilus; species Cnemophilus loriae. The sequence continues at coordinate 208,509 of VZTF01000387.1, forward strand.
ACAGGTGATCTCTCTGCTGTCATGATGTTCAAAGTTAGTCTGCTTGGTATGAAAATACCGGTAGGAATTCTGAGTTAAACGGTACTTGGTGGTTTTGCACTTTTCCAGCTGGAAATGATTTTGCTTAAAATTCTTGTGATGGAAACAAAAACAAAAGGTCCCTGAATAAATGATGTTGGTAGGGATCCTCATCATGGTTCTTTCCCAATGCAGGGGCTGATAAAGTTAGGGTTCCCAAAATGATGAAGTAACTATAGTCTTTTTTCAGTTAAACTCCTAAGTAAAAATCTAATGGAATTCTTATATAATGATTAGTTCACCTAACAGTGGTTTGAGGCGTATTTCATATGGAAGTTCAGCTCTACATGGAGACTATCAAGCCTTTGTCACTAGTTTAGTTGGGAATTGCAGCATATGTAGTGCTAAATGTGGGTCATAAACTCTTGTAGTTGTCTGTTATTTAATTTTAAAATCCTCCCTTTGAATATTTTTTTTTTTTAATTCTACATTGTTCATTCTTTTTTCATTCAGCCTTTCTTGAATTCTAGTTACTGCGGTAGCAATTCCATTGTAGAAGGGGAAGTAATACAGCATGTTAAGCCAGCAAATAAGAACAAAGGTGGGTCTGGCAGCTTTCTCTTAATGTCAGTTCCTTGCCCTCAGCCTCCCTTATTAATGCAGCTGAGCTGCTGTCACTCAGACGGTTTTAACACAGACATGCAGGCTATGTGTCAGAAAGGGTGGCCTAGATTTTTGAATTTCAGGCTGAGAGTACCCCAACATACAAAACCACTGTATCAAATTATAAAATGGTTGACTCCAGTCCTTGTAGACATTCTGAAGGAAATTAAATTTATTTATTCTTGTCTTTGACATATCCTCTAGGGAAGCAAGAGAGTTTAGATTTTAAGGTGTCTGCAGTATTTTCAGTCAGGTGGAGACTTTCCTGTGTGCCTATAATTTTATGATAGTTAGAACAATCCTTCTCTTTGTCAAGTTGTACTTCCACATTAGGATTATTTTTTGTGTGCTTGTATCTGTTTATATAAAGGGTTTTTATATTTTCTCACTGTTCCTTCACTTGTACTAATTTACTGTGGGCTTTTTGATACTGTTCTTATATAACATATACAGATATTTACTTAAAAATACAATCAGAAATTATTTGGTGCTTTTTCTTTACCAAGTCATTTCATGGATTCAATTTTGGGTGTCACCACACAGTTCATTAAACATGTCTGTATTTTCCTATCAGCCTGCTACAGCTTTAGTGTGTTGTGGATCAGTATGGCTGCCCCTTTTCTTCCTTTGTTTAGACAATGAATCCAAGCCATTCTAGAGTGAGTTAGTACTCTTGGTAGGAATTGTTCATTTATTAAATTTGGCAGAAGAAACATGCAGTAGTGTAAGTCTAGGATATTTTGTCAGCAAAGGGAGCAAGTAGGGCAAAGGAGGGTTGTGTTGAAATCTGGAATGGTCCTCTGTGTGCTGGCCTCTCTCTTTTTCACCTTCAGAAATCCAGCCTGTGTTTGAGAATAGCACGGAGAAGGGAGGAGAGGATTTTGAAAAGATTTATTACTGTACTACTTAACATTCTCAAAATACAGGCAGAGGTAGCAGCAGGACTATCTAGAATCTTAGACCAGTTAGGAATGTAAGTGTATGGGGAGAAAGGACAGGCAAGAGTTTTCCCCAAACAAATGTACCAGGAAGACTTAAGGAATCATTTTTGTGCATTTCCATTTTAGTTGAGTAGTGCTGCTCTGCAAAATTATACCTGAACCTTGCAAGTGAGGGGAAAGGTTGATGAGAAATAAGGTCTGTATATGCAAATAATAGAAATGAAAACTGGAAATTAAGTATTAGCCTTTTCATAAGTCAGAATAGCTTTATTAAAACAGCATTATTTGAAAATGTAGGAGTTCTTAAGTTTGCTCAACAAATGTGTTCTTAAGCAAAATGTTGATTTGCATTATGAAATTCGCCTGGGTTTGGCACAAAGAAAATGGCTTAACAGAGATCTACTTTTACAGCACATCAGTGCTCTCTTGTATTTTACCTCATAGTATACCCAAACATTATTTACGTTATACAAAGATGGCTTAAGAATAGAATGTGAGTAGCCCTTCTTTTAGCTGTAGTTCTTTAACCTTGTGCTAGTACTGCAGGTGCTCTCCATACTGTGAAATATAGATCCCAACTAACTCCTGGTTTTTTTGGATTGAGAGGCAGAAGAGAATTTCTAACACCAAGGTCTCCTCGTTCATTGACCACTGGTGACTGGCAAAGTGATTAATCAAAACCAAACTGAGGAACGAGATGAATCAAGCTTTCAGTCAGCGTGGCTCTGCTGCCTCCAGTTTATTTGGTTAGGCTGTATGTGCAGAACTTCTTAAGGAAATGTGAATGATTCATTGGAGTCTGCTGGTCTAAACAGTTTGGGAACCACTCATTTAGAAAAACTTCCAAACTTGATATAAGAAAAAATTGCCACGAGGGAGAATTCATGTTTCACAGAGGTGTCTCCTCCGATGCCTAATTATCCTTTCTTTTCAATTGTGCTCCCTGTTTCTGGTCTGAACTTGTCCAATATTTCAGACCCTGAATTTTGCTAATTGTTGCCTGCCAACTTAACATTTAGATGTTAGCTTTCTGTTCCCCATGTGGCTTATTTCGGAGACTGTGAACAAAACAAAGCCTTCAAACTTCAAAATTAACCAAGTCTGAATTGTTCACTGTGAGATGTTCTTTTAAATGACTTTCGTTGAAAAAAAAACCCTTTTTTCAGCAAACCATATAGCAATATCTTTCTTGAATTTAATTAAATTTATGTGCATAATGTGATTTCTAATTTTCATGTCCTTTAAAATACATTGTAAAAAGTGATGCAACTGTATTAACACTGTTCTTCTGTGTATCTTGAAAAATGACATCTCAGTTGTGCTGTTTTGGAAAGACTTTGATAGTGAATTCATTGTAACCATGATTACACATCAGTGATGGTTACTTTTAAATTGTTTTGGAGAGAGGAGGGAGAATTGCTCAAAGCCTCCTCTAGTGGGAAACGTTGGAAGGAAAATTTGAGTTTATCACGTCCTTGAAAAGGGCAAAGCACAAAGATTGAAGAGCAGAGCAAGAAGTCTGGTGCTGCTTCTGCAGCCGAAGCCCAGGGGACTGGCATAGTCCTTCCTTTGGTGCATTCTTTTGGCAGTGATTTTGTTAATTGTGGCACATACTCTCAAGAATTATCTTGTAAATGCCTCCTTTAAAATACATCAGCTGTGTGCCTGGTGAAATGTAACTAACAGAAAAGAAAAGTGTTCCTGGAATAGATTTCCTATTATCTGTAAGGCTTTAAACCATCTTCCTGTCTTTTCATTCTGCAGCGAAGAATACAGTTATGCATTCTGCAAATATGTAAATATGATGTCTTGGAAGGCTGTAAAGGTCTTCAGATTTCACCAAATTTGTAAGTGCTTTTAAACTTTCATAGTGCTTATTGTGCTAATAAAATCTCTGGAAAATAATTTGGTTCTGTAAAAAATTCCAAGAATCAACAATTTTGTACTGGCCTGTGAAGATGTTCAAATACTGTGTAATGGGCATGACAGTTACAGTATTTGAAATTTAATGCTCTAGCTCCTTATTGATCTTCCTTGTAGCCGATTGCATGGCACATGCATTTGCACTTAACACCTGCTCTTTCTACATTAACACTATCTTCTGCAGTGTCACCAAGGGCAGGTGAGAAGCTGCATTTGATGCTAAACTGAAGTATTTAGGGAAATATCTATATTTTTTTCATATCCTTTTTGTTTTACTTTTGACTGTTTTATCTTCTGGGTGGTATTTTAACACTTTTTCCCCCCCTTTTTAAAGTGTTCTTATTAGGCATTGGTTGCTTCTACCATATATAGAGACCAGCAATCCTGCCAGGCTTGTTATTTTCTGGAAATGGTGAAAAGCTGCAAGAAAATTTATTGTATCTTTGATTTTGCTGGTAGTTCTGAAAAACTGTATTAGTGTGACCTGCCAGTGTTTGTGTTGGAGAGTTCTTTGTCTATATCTACAGAAGTTATGAGCCTGTTGCAAAGGTTCTGAATCTGCATTTCAAGCTGTGTCAGCCCCTGGGTTTCAATCTGGAGGTCTTTGGTCAGTTCCGTGGTTGTTGGTCAGTGTGTTTGCTCTTACTTTACTACATTAATTAGATATTGAATCCCAGTGAGGTTTGTACAATTCCACATTGCAGGTATGCAGTATTTCCCAAAATAATGTGGTGATTATTAATGTTTATGTTTCCTTCAGTCCTTCAGGGAGAAATAGCACCATGTCAGCATTATTTTCCATTCTCAAGCATAATATGCAGCTCCTAAGGCTACAGAGATCCAGTGCCGTGTGTCCTCGTAATAGATTTCCATAGAAGTTAGGAACCATCAGTATCTTCACGTCATTAGAACGTGAGATGAGCAGCAACACCAAATGTATCATTGTTTCAACATTAGCCCTTGTTATAGTTTTTATTTTATCTGTCTTTAATCTTTATTGAATCTTTTGTCTGTCAAATATTGCTGCTTAGTATTTCACAACTGGTCAAACTCCCTTGGTTTCTTGGGACTGGATGTGTAGGGGTGTTTTTGCTACATCATGCAGAATCAGTTGTTGGTAACAGTCACTAAAGTTTCTGTCTGATGATTCTTTGGAGGTGAGGTGGTTAAGAATTGCTAGATTAAGAAATCTGGTCTTAGGAACTATTGGCTGTTTTTTAGAAACTATGCAAAGAATGACATGCAGACGTGCCTCAGTGTCCTTATCTATTCACAGCCATGTTGAACTGAACGCTGTCTTAAGTGTTTAACTGAGTACGTGGATGATCTTGTGTCCATATGTATAAGAAGAAACTAAGAACTGGAGATCTGATTGAAACTTGATCATTTTCAAAGTTTGAGTGTTCTCACTTCTCACCTAGTACATAGAGCTGACCCATTTACTAAGTGGTACCCGCTGGATGCGGATGCACAAATGGTAGGAGGGAACAAGATGTGGATGATGTTATCGAGATGTTTGCAGTGATGGTAGGAGAAGAGAGGTTTATTCACAATTATACAGAAGGGTCTTAGGGACATTTTGTCAGCACCAAGTGTTTGTGTTTGAACTATTTATCACTTCAAATTTTTATTATGATTACTTACAGTGCTAATCCACGTGTGACAAATCTACACTCAGCTAGCCAAGGAAATTGCCAGTTCTGTTCCATTAACAGCCACTGGCCAAAGGAACAATGTTCCTGTAGGTTAAAACAACAATTAAGGGGCCCTTAACACTTCAAGGTGGGAAGAGAGGGGATACTGGCAGCAGACATTTTTCACACATTGCTAAGCTGCTTCAATGCATAAATTAACTCTTAGTTCAGTTGCATCAGTCGAGTGTGTTGTGCATATGCATGACTGGTCTGTGTGTGTGTGAACCAAAACCTGGGCCTGTTGATTTATGAAAAAGGGTAAGAGAGGTTGAAATTAGTAAGCAAAGCCAAACAGTACCTTTGCAGCAGAGAATATCAAACAGTCTTTGAGACAGCTACTCACAGATGCTGATGTAAGACCTGAGGTCTTTGCATGGCAGTGGATTGTTCATTACGTAATTTTTTTCATGCCCAGGTCACTTGAACTGCATTTTGTTACTTCTGTAGCTGGACCTGTTCGTTCAGTGGAAGAACAGGATTCACTGTGGTTATATTAAATAACAAGTATAATTTATTGCGGTATAATTAGCAAGTGGATATATGGGACATGAAATATTGCTAGACAGCTACAGGTAATTTTAATATTAATTTACATAGACTAATAATGCATATTTTTGCCCTTAATATAAAAATGTTTTTGACTTATGTTAGAGGGGTGGCAAGGGCAGCTTGTAGTATGCAAAGTGTGGTACACTATGGTCATATGTCTACCAGTATTTTTGGGAGGCTATATTGTAGAATGCAGCACAGACAATGTTTTTGGTAAGTCTTGAGTGTAATGAAGAGTAGGCTGGCAATATAACATTTTCATGTCAGTAAACGGAGCTGTAAAATTGGGCAGTCTGTTAAGATCTTTTGATGAGTAGAGTTTACAGACATAATTTGAAGAAAAAAATTCTGAAATCTAATATATGTGATAATGGAGAACTAAAAGCTGTAATGGTACATTTAGAATGTATTTTTTATTACTCTAGGTTCATTTCTGGCATAACTTGTTTTAGTGAGCCACTTGAATGATCTTGGTAGCTATGAAGTTTTAATAGCTAACACTTGGAAAGCCTTGTAGTTTAAACAAATGTCAACTTCAAAATCACATTCCTTCCTAAAGAAACTATCCCAGTTTTTTATAAAAAACCTTAACATGTGAAAGGCTGTTAGGAGGTAACGTTGTGGAAGTTTCTGTAAAATGGTGGCTTTTTTGTTGATGAGGTCTTAGTATCGTGTCACGAAATTTTTGCTATATGTTTAATCTTCCTCCTTTGTAAAACTGTTTACTAAGCATTTCAGAGCACTAGCCTTCTGCTTCGTGCAGGACTTGCATGTCAGCTAAAGTAGCTCCAGTAACACTCACAGCAGCCCACAAGATAAGTATTTGCAGAGGTTTTTGCCTTTCTGAAGGCCCAAGATGTACACTTAACGAAGTTTCTAAAGCAGAGCAGTGCATGGTGACAGGGATGGTGCACATTAGATTGTCTTTCATGTATTGGCATCACTAATGTGTGTATAAAAATCACATTTTTTTTAATGGTAAGAAACATAATCTTGATATCTGAATAAACTGTTACACTGTTGATAATTTTTAAAATACAAAAATCAGATTTAGAAAAATCCTTTTTAAGAAGCCTTATACCTTCAAGTAAAGGCAATTTTTTAGTTTTTGTTTAGGAGTTTGTGTGTTTGAAGAGCCAATAAACAATGCTTATGTAACAGTGCTTAGACTTTCACATCAGCCAGCTAGTATAGCCAGATACTCAGTTTTTCTTTTTTTTTTTTTAGTTTTTGGAGGTATTTGTGAGTAGCTTGATGTTTTTGACATCTGTGTGACAGCTTCTTGCATAAGAGATGAGCAGCATGTTCTACCACCCAGCTGTGTGTATTAGTCTGCACATCAAGCTGAAGAGCAGCACTTAGCCAGATCTGACAATCAAATGTGAACTACTACTGCCTATACACAGGAGTGCATTTTAATGTTGTGTGCTTTTTGCCAAGAGCCTGATACTTGACAAAGAAATTGTCAGAATCTCTCTTCTTCCCACTTTCTTTTTTTCTTCCCACAGATGTAAGTCTGTGTTAAAATATCTTTTTTTTTTCTTTTTCTGCAGTTTAATATAGTTTGTCTTATAGGTAACAAAGCCAATCTAATGTTTTCAACAATTTCATGTAATAAAATTCTGATAAGCTTTTAGTAATAAAGAAGTGTAATTGTTTTAGAGTATGCAGAAAATCAGTATGTCATTTTCTGCCAACTTCAGATTAAGTTACAATCTGCTGGGTTTCACCAATGACTTCATGTCAACATACCAACAACCTGTCCCCAAAGAAAACTGAGGACATAAAGAAATTACACCACTAGTTCAGAAATGTCAGTGCTGCTCTTCTCAGGCTTGTTAAGAGTTGGTGCTCAGCACATTGTGAGTGTGGAGATGAGTGGAGAGCCACCTGCTCTTATTGTAGTTTGACTGATCTATGAACCTTAAAATCCCTTATGCTTCCACCTGACTTTAAGCCTCTGTCGTCTTTCTTGATGCTTAAATTTGAATAAGTTGGATTCATTGTCACAGAATGCACGGTTATACTCCATAATTCAGCTTTCCTTGTTTATGTGTTTGCTATAAGCCAGGAGTTAGTTACCACAGGGGATGTTTTTTCTTCCTTTTTTAAATAGTAGTGCCGGAATAGGGAAGATCTGTTTTGACCTTGTTTTGAACTTGGTTTTATGAAAGTGTTAGTCATACCTTTTTTTTTACTTACTGTGTTTCCCTTTGTATTATACCCTGAATATTCTTTTAAAAACAATATTCCATTTCTATCTGGTCTTTCCCTTACAACATAAAAATATTGAGTGATCTGCAACTTGAGTTGTTTCATATGCTAGTGTTTATGTAGTTGAAAATATTGTAACAAAAAAAAGGATTTGAATCCTGTTATATATTTAAGCATTGTGGCAGATACAGTTTCATGATTTTTGACTTACAAGTAAGTCGAAATTTGTTAATAATCAAAGTTTGTAAAAAGCAGTCCTTGCAAGCTAAAAGAAAGAAGTAGAGGAAGGAATTTATTAGTTTTCTAAGCCAGTACTTCCACTGTAATAATTTTTACACTGTTGTTAATCTGTACTTATACTGAGTTAGTCTGTGAGTAGATAAGTGTGAATGGACCTGTCATGGATTAGGATTGTTTGATTCCAAAATTCTGATGGCATGTTTCACGCATCTCTTGCACTTTGCAAATCATTAACACAATTAATTGTATAGTGCCACAAAAAAATCTATTTTGATGAATTAAAACCTGAAAAATACAATTTGGAGAGAAATCAGGCTTTTATCTTAGCAATTTATTAATGGTTATATTGACTAAATATTGGTGGAGATGCTCTGAGTCTAAACAAGAAGTAAAAATGAAGTTAAGAGAACAAGGGGACAGAGAGAACCTGTTCTTACAGGCAGCTGGTTCTTTGTGCACTCCCAGCATCAAACCTGATTGATGGCAGCTCTTGAGGATGGCATTTGAAATATTGTCAGGCTGTGGGGGCTTTGGGGTGCAGTAGACTGTGCTTTATTTTTCTTCCATAAACTATTTCAGGAGATATTTTAGAGTACCCCCAACACTGGGGCTCATTGTTTTAGTGAAGTGGGTTATTGAGCCATGTGATGAAATATGAGCTTTGTACCCACTGGATGCACAAATTGAAGTAGAAAACAAAATTTAAAGGAAACAAGAAATTAATGTGTAATTAGAAAGTAGGCATAGGTCTGATGAACATAAGGCAGAGATGAATTTTGATCAGTGTAACAAGGACTGATTATCTATAAAAGAATTTAGGAGTAAAAGTGCTCATGAGCTCTAAAACTATGTAAAATGAATTACTGCTTTGTAAGCAGAGAAGTTCCCCTGATTATTTTTTTATTTGTTTTTTCGTATTTAATTTTCCAGAATTGAAGGTAGTAAGAGAAGTAATTGCACCTGTTTTTGTCATTTTAGTACAATTGCTTTTATACTTTCCTGTATATATCTTGGTTTTTAGTCTAATTTTCTGTTTCAATTGTACCCCTCCAAAACAGAAGAAAAAGCTTCTTGAAGAACTTGGGGAGAATAGACTTCCGTATCTGACACCAGGCGATGCTGATTTCCACCAGTTGGTAATGTATTTCTTTTAAATCGTTTTAAACTAAAATGGCTGTTTGCACTGAACAACAAATAAATCTTCCTTCAAAGAGACACTATGAAATCTGATATGAAAAAAGGTGTCCTGATGGCTGATAATGCACTTCCAGGTGGTGTGAAATAAATTCTCTAGAACTGGGATATTCACAAATGAGAACTTGGTGAACTTTTTGTTTTTAGGTGTGTGCCCTCTCTACACGTAATTTATAACGATGAATCAAGGTTTCTCATGCTTTGTTGAAACAAAATACATGTCACCATTCTTTTAATTTATTTTTTTCTGAGTGGTGAAGAGACCTTTTATAGCTCATGTTTGGCAAAATAGGGGGTATATTAAAATAGAAATTTAAATATTTGGAGTCTTAATTCTACTTTCCAATGGTAAGTAATTGTTAAGACTTTGCTTATAAAACAAACCATGGAAACTGGAATGCCTCAAATGAAACCAAACAAAAGTAAGATCAGGCACGGTAGCTACGTGAAAAGTAAACCAAGTGAACATATGCAAGAATGTAATGAATTAATAGAATTTTCTGCATTTATCTTAGATCTTTCTAGATCAGCTACAGAACTCAGGGTAGGTTCAATCAGATCAAATTGGATCATGGTAAGGGAGAAAGCATAAGGAATACCCTGGTTGTTTGAACAGCTCCAGTGAACATGCTCACCTTACACCACACGGGAGTGGTGCCTGCGTTGTGCTGATATATGGCTCAAAGATGTGCAAGGGTAGAAGAGCGGGGAGAATTTATAAGAGCAATACAGACGGATTTTATTATTTCTTTTTTCTTTACACAGAAACCCAAACACGTTCTTTTCAGTCTTAAACTTAATGCTTATGAAGGAACTATTCCCCTTTTTTAAGAATCAGGCAGCTGACTTTTCTCCTTCCTGTTACATCCCCTCCTGTTTGTTCCCTTCTACCTCTGATTCTGCAAAGAGCTGCTTTGCCCAGCATCTTTTTTCTTTTTCCCATCTTTGTAAATTCAGCTTCTCATGGAGCTGATGTGAAAAGAGAAGGTGGAGCCAAGGTTGCCCAAGTGGCATCTCCTTTGCTCAGGGTCAGTAACCCATAAATATAGAAGACAATGGGAACAAGATAAGCAGGAAAATCATGCCTGTTCAATCCTTAATAAAGTTTTGATACGTTCTTTTTGCAAATATAGAAATATACTTTTTATGTAGTGTATGTGTGCATGCCAGGTATTTTTAAGTGTATATGATAATCATAAGCATCACAAACACCTTTTGAATTCTGTGGTAGTTATGAAATGTTACTTGAATCACAGCTGTAGAAATTGCAAGTTCCACAATGCTTAAATGCACTACAGCTGGAGAGGAAAAGAAGGGTGAGAGCTTGAAGACAACAAATTAGCAAAGTACAATATCACATACAGTTTAGTTTTGTAGTCTGTCTTTCCTGGACGGGCCTGCCCTCCTCCTTGAAGGATCCACCTCTTATAAAACAGTATTCTTTGAACGTGTTGGAAAAGTTAGGTAGGATGCAATTGAAAAAACTGTCATATCCTGTCAGGTATAGAAGTGTACAGCCTGAACAGAAGTAAGAAATTCCATCACAAGCGAAACTTCCACTGACATCCTCTTTCAATGTGTTGTTCCTGATAAAGGATTTTGGAAATGGGCCCCAAGCCATAAGCTGAAACAATGTACTATTTAAAGCCAGTACAGAACAAGAAAGGGGCTGTAACAAGGTAATTCACAAATATGTGAAGTACAGACTATGATTTCATGATGCACATGGCAGTTTGCTTATCAAGGGTCCTTGTTGCTGATTCCTAACTTTATTCTGTCACTCGAGTCCATAGGGTGATTGTGTATCATTATCAGAAGTGAAAGCATACTTAAAATCTTGTGTGTAACATTCACAAGAAGATTTGAACATCAAATGTGCTTTTTTTTCTGTGCTGTAGTTGCCTGTAATGCACCCATTTCTTTCAGAGTGAGCAGTGAGTTGACCTTTAATACTGGCTGTCAGAGTTACAACACGGGGTACATGATTACTGCCCTTCCCCATCCCCCCGAAACAACAAGGTGTCCAGTGTGAAGCCAGCAGTCACCCTATGTTCTGATCCTGTAATTCTTTCCTTATGGAGGGCACAGCACAGGCACTGGTTGGGGATTTAAAGAAGACCAGGCTGTTTTCATGTGATGTGTCGGAAATGTGTTTCCACTTCCTGATTTCTTTTGAGATACTTTAATGATAAAATAGTTCTAAAGCACAGCCCAAAGGTAACATGCCTCTGACTTGGCTGGCAGCAAAATGTGCAAGGCATTACCTCTGCAGTTCAGAAGAGGAATACAGTGTTGTTACTTTTGTAAGATCTGTGTTCTTCCTTTCTAGTGCATATTTTCAGGCATTTAATTGCTTTATGTCATATTGTTATTTCCCTCCTTCTGTTTCTAATAATTGACTGGAATTTTGTGTGTGTGATTCATGTCAGAAATTCAGTATATTTATATTTTCATATAAATGGTTAAAAAATATGTAGTACTAGTGACTGTTTAAATATACCATAATAGCATATGTAATGTGGTATGAGTATTTCCAGTATACAGAATTGAAGAAATGCTGGGGTACTGCTATAGAACTGTTAGTGCTCTTTCTTTCACACAGAGCATTTGCATAATGAAAGAAATAATGGAGTAATAATCTTTACATGTCACAACATATAATATTCTGTCATTATTAAGTAAGATTGTGGAAGAATATTTATGATTCCCATCAGCCTATACCTACACATCTGACTGCAGCCTACAGCTCTAAGTCTTAAATTTACAGTTACTGATTTCACTAGTTGTTGTTTATAGGGAGTTTTTTCACTGTACTGTTCAAAGGCTGGAGATACACAGCACTGATGGAAACAAAAGGGGCAGTTCAGGACCTCTAAAGGAATCATTTCAGGCTTTTCACAAGCTCAGGTGAATTTAGTTTATCAACTTTGGATTCACTTCTTTGAATGAAAGCTGGAATCCTCTGTTCTGGGGTTGTAGAGGGACCTTCACACAGATCTGGAACTGTTTTCAAGCTTTGGTGTTTGAAGCTAAGCATGTAAATACAATTGTCAGAAATTATTATCTGTAGATACTGTTACAGGGTTTTTTTCCTCTCTCTAGGAGGCTAGTTTTTGGAACCATAAGAACGTATAAAGAAAAGGAGTTAGCTTCACTGTAAAAATTTCACAAGGAATGGTGGTGAGGTTTATAGATAAACCAAGATTTATTATGTGTAATCATTATTTTTAAAATAGGCTTCCTTTTATGTTCCTCTTTTTAGTAGAAACAAATGATCCTATAAAGCCAGCTCTTCAGTGTTGTAGGATAACAGTGCATTATGATGCAAAAGTCTGTTTTCATGCAGTGGAAAATGTGCATACTTACTGCCTGGTTTGTGTTTTTTAAAGGCACGGTCTTTGGATTTTAAAATTAATTTCCTGAAAGGCAGGTTCAAATGAGGCTTGGAAGTAGATAGTACCAGTAAAGTGGGTTGGAGTTGTACCAGAAGGAGCTCACAGATGGATTGTAGGTCAGCGTGGTGCTTTGTGCTGGTGACTTTTATTTGTTTTTTTAAAAGCACTTTGAACATAAGCTATTAGACTAGTAAAAGTTTTGACAGATCAGTTTTGTGCATCCACGTGCTCTTGCCCCATTGCCTAAGGCCTTCAGATTTCAGTCTGCCTTAATATGTGTCCCCACACCACCATCAGTGTCTACCTTTTCTCCAAACTACCAACTAATTTCTGGACAGAAGGAAATAGGTGTGGTGACTCCTTAGGAGCTTCACAAGTGCTAACTGATACCTCATACACTCACATTACAGCCCTTCCCTTACTGAGGGCACTAGTTTGCATCTGTTTCTTTCGTTTATCTATTCATTTTAATGAAATACATAAGAACTCACTCTTTAAGAACTTATTCTCTAGCCTTTGTCTAGTTTGCCAAACAGTCTCGGCAGTAGTTAAAGCAGATTTACAGGCAACCAATAAAACGTGTGATTATGTGATACTCACTTCCTTAGAAAACCAGATTAACAAAATAAAATCATCCAAGCCTTCCTGGAGTGGGAAGCAGTATTGTGCATACAAAGTTAGAAGCTGCTGATTAACAGTGATATACCTTGCTGGGAGTTGCTGCCTCCACACACTGCTGGATTCTGAACTCCAACTGATACCGGAGCTGGTGTGATCACAAGAGGGTATGAGGACAAAGGACGCTACAGGCAGGGAGCTGGGGAGGAAAGTAAGTTTGGACGTTTTCTGTTATCAAAAGAGAGCTTTTGTATAAAACAGGAGAGATAATTGGCAGGCACTGAGGAGTGTAAAAATAGAAAGCACTAGAATGTTAGCAGCGCATTTTTTTAAAATCTACATTTTGATTTCTTTTTTTCCTGAAAAGTATTGTTTTATAAAACTATTTGAGTTTATCGTGTAGCCCTCTAGATTTCTGTACATCGGAACGAAACAGAATGGTCTTTGCAACCATTGTAAAAAGAGGAATCACTTTCTTACTGCTTGATATTCTCTTGTTTATGTACTTAAAGGTGGCATTTATCTACAGATTCACTGGATGAGCTGTATGTTCTGCTGAATTGTTCTAGAGTCTTCTTGTTTATTTATTTGGAGATTTGCCCTGGTTGAAGCCACTGGTACATATCCACAGTTTGTGCAATATACTGAAATATGAAAATAAGGTAACAAGTGCTGGCATCTATCTCTTCACCACGTTCTAGACTCATGGTTGTTAACTTGACAGCTTTGCCTTGTCTTGAAATAGCTTGACTTCTGTAAAAAGAATAATTATTTTCCTCTTTTTGTTGTTTGGGGTTTTTTTCTTCTTTAGTGGAAGACCAAGTATCCCAAGCTGATTTTCAGAAAATCTGATACAGTACCTGAAGAGCTCCATCAAATGGTACAAGAAAGCTTTCTGACCTTGCGAGAACACAGCTGTTTCTTTCAAGATCTTGTAAGGATCAAAGGAAAAGACTTTCTTACTCCAGTGTCTCGTATATTAATTGGAAACCCAGGATGCACTTACAAGTACTTGAACACAAGGTTATTTACAGTTCCTTGGCCTACTGAAGGTTATGATATAAAATATTGCAGTCCTCAAATACATGATGCTTGTAAAGCATTAATGAGACTTAATGACTACTTGCATATTGAAGCAGTCAAGGCATCACAAGGACAGAATTTGTCTGAGACCAAAGAAGTTAAAGATACTGCTGTAATAGATAGGGAGCAAAGTTTTGCTACTTCTCTTACGGAGCAAGGGTCTGTTTCAAAAGATCAAAGCGGTGTTTGTGTACCAGAGGATGACAGAGGTCTAAAGAACAGAACATCTTATAACTTGACTTTATTAAATTATATGGATCCACTACAAATGCTGTACTTGAAACAAGAACCTTACTTTGGAATGGGGAACATGGCAGTGAGCTGGCACCATGACGAGAATCTGGTGGAAAGGTCAGCGGTGGCTGTGTACAGTTACAGCTGTGAAGGTGAGTGATGGGACTTGAGCAGTCACAAAAATATCTGAAACCCCTGAAGCTCTCCTCTGTTCCCTTGTGTGTATGTACATAAGCACACCTGCATGCTGGTCTAGACTTGTCACGTGCTTCTGAATGCATTGTGGTACGTTTTGTTTTTAAGCCTTATCTTTATTTCCACTAAAACCTGTACAAAATACCTGTGTTTACTGCAGCTGGCTTAGCAGTTGTTCTCTAAGTAGATTTAAAAATTGGTATAATTAACTCCCTGAGTAAGAGCCAGGAAATCAAAATCTGTCAAATACCTTTCTCAGGTTAATGCATGTGCGTGTTTTCTATCGTGTAAAATGTTTCATTGTAGTTGAGATCACCATTTTTATGGTGTTATGTATCATATACAGACTTGCTATGCTTTATGCCGATTTTACTACTCTTCTTTCTTTGGAAAGATCATTTTCAGTTGGTTTTGGATAGAAGTATTACTGTATTTACTTAGAAATACATGCATTTTGTCTAGGCATGCTGTAGTGTTAATGTGTGTTTTATGGAGAACTTGCCAGCGTTTCTCTAGCTGGGAAGGGTGGACACTTTGCATTAAAACAACCGTTGTCTGACAGGCTTTGCAGGCTCTTGCTTATTTTAAAACCAAATTGCATACAGTATTTTGGGGGTGGTGGTGGTAAAAGTGCAGTTGCAGCATCATTAAATAATTCGTTTTTAGTTTAAAGTACCTGTCCCATTTTTATCTTTATTTAAGAGCAGACATGAGGATTTTTTGGTTTTGTTCCTAATAATGCTTGATCAAAGGCTTGGATTTTTTTTTTTTTAATGACTCTTAGGTATGCAAGCATGAGATTGGAATTTAGACACTTGATTTGAATTTGAGAATGTTCTGCTATGTTTCATAATTCACAATGGATTTTTTCTTCTTCCAGAAATCCTGTGATGTTTGCTTTAGAACATGGGAAGAATTTGTGTTGACTTCAGTAGGTTTTGGCTAAAGACTGATATACAAATAAAAGTTTATACTCCCACGTGCATTCTCTTATTGGTTTTGCTATTAGTTTTGAAACTCTGTGTCAGTTTGTTACTTAATCTACAGCTGAAGTAGTATTATTTACATTTTCCTGGATATGAAACATCAACTGGCATAGCAAACTGAGTAGAAGAGATTTCCTGACTGGTAAAAGTGTAATTTTCTTCATGAACTTTCTTCTATCTTTCTTGTCAATGGTGTCAAGTAGATGTGTTGGGGTTTTCTCCATTAGTACTGTAGAGAAATATTTTTTCAGTAGGATTTTAAGTTAAAGAAACCTAAACATGAACTTGAAGTAATAATAGTGTGTATGAGGATTTATTGTAGTATGTTTAAAACTTTTTTACTTTAACATAAAGTTTGCCTATGGAGGGAGAAAAAAGTGAGTCCCTTTAAGTTCAGAGAGCTATAAATTAACAAAAATGAAAGCTGCTATATTTATTCATAACTCGTCAGTTGATTTTGTTTCTTTTATTCGGCAAGTTAAATAAGCAAAAATTATGTTGTTTTAAAACCACTGCAAATTCTGTAGAAGATTTGATTGATGTGGGTAGAAAGAAATATTTTATATATTTAGACTAAAAATTATTTTGACATCTATGTGCAATTAATGTTTTTGCCAAATACAAGGTTTTTTTCATAAATACACTTACAATTAAAAGTTTGTGGTTTTTTGTATCTGAAAGATTTGGAAATAGACATTAAAACAAAGACAGCAGGATCTTTCTAGTAAATAAATTGATTGTTCTGTCATTTACATTTTTTAAAAAATTAAGAGATGCTAAAACTTTTTCTGGTTTTGCGTTGCTCAAGTCAGGTTCTTGATCTTTATAGGGTGTTTCAGATGCCTGCCATGGCTATGGAGCATCATGGAGAGATGTCCTGCAGTCCAGCTCTGTGTGCAGGCAGTTCACTCCCATCTCTGTGTTCAGGGTGTGGTTGTCATTGTATATCCCTAAAGCAGTGATCTGCTTATTCCTAACTTGGAGGAAATAGATCCTGTTTATAGCTTAGGAATATGGTTTTGTTACTGAAGTGCCAGTAAATATCTGTATATGTTAAAGTTTTGTACCCAGCACATCCAAGAGGATTTGATTTTAGAGAAATAGGTTGTCTTTGCTCTCCTGGTTTTCTGTTTACAGCTTTCCAGTGCTGGTGGTTATAAGGTCATCCATGTTTATAATATTATTCTTTCCAGTTCTATATCATTTCAATGTTTTGATGGTTCTGCAGTTCACAAAGACTTTCAGTATTTCCTATATCCTTACCAGGTCTCCATAACTGTGAAACGTGAGGATCTCAACATCTTCTTGAAGAATATCATTATATCTTTGTAGAACCCTATCTTGACTTCTCTTCTTATTTTCCATAAATATATTTACTTTTTATGCCGGTATCTTTTATTAGTACTTACTCCATTAATTAATTTAGTATTGAGTTAGCATTGAATTCTCAGTATAGTGTAAAAAGACTGTCACGGAATCATTACAGAATACATAATAAAAGAGTAGATGTGGTCAGAATTTTTTTGATGGGGCTATTTTTCCTTAGAAGATATAGATGAGCTGAATTAGTCATTTTCTGGGAGAGAACACTGATTCTGTGGGAAATGCAAACACGAATTAAGCGTGTTGATTTTTGCTGGAACTGGCTTGATTCTCTTTTCTGCCAGGTCTTGCACGTTTGTTTCGTCAGCTATCAATTCCTCAAATCCTCGCTGATCTCTGAGGTACCCCGGACACTGAGGGTCTGCAGCAGCCTTTAGCATGTGGGAGCTCAGCTTCCAGAGCTGCATGGCTGGTACTGATCTACCCTGCTGCAAATGCGGAATCCCCAGGTTGTCAGATTTTGAGCAGCAGGAGCCCTTGGAGTCAAGCACTCTTACTGAGCTATGGCAGCTCTGTCAGACTGTGTAGAGATGCACAACTCAGATTATATGGTTTTCTTTTTACTTTCATTTACATTTTTGTATCAGTATTTGGTTTGTACCCTCTTATTGGATTAAATAGCATTAAACAGATACTGCTGTAATTGAAACAACTTTTCTTGTTCGTTTGTTCATTGTTTGATGCCATAATGAAAATTTTATGTTTGAAACTTTGATCAGTATTAATTGGAGTAGAAGCAGTTTTCAATATGCCAGAAAAGGAATTTAGACATCAACATAAAGATAGTGGAACAAGCTGATATTCTAATTGGTATCAGTGTTTATTTTCTTGTTTCCAGTGTAAAACTATTTCAAAGCAACTTCAAATGAAGTACATTTCTAACAACAAAATAAGGTAAACATTTTGCTTGATGCTTTTACTTACATTACATTAAGTTAAGAGTAGGTTGTCAAGTGATGAGAATAGGGCCTCATAAAAATTTGAGAGGTTTCCTTTTGGTATCTATGCTGCATGAAAGTGCATTAGTGGTAGTCAGGGTGCATATGCCGAACTGAATAGGTTACAGAATGTGTGTTCAATTATACTGTCCCTAACGCTACTTGGAATTAATTTACTTTTCAGAATTTATCAAGGAACAGGAATTTCAAATTTTGACCAATTCAGCATTTTTAATAACACATTAGCTTACAAGTATCCTATCACCTGAGAGCTTGAAGGTAAAAAAAATGGTTCAGGATTTTAATATAGTAAGCTAATAACCCATATTTATTTCCTGCTGCAGTTATAAAAGTGAATTGCAATCCAGTAGAATAAGGGCATTTTCAAAAATTGGATTTTATCCATGAAAAGTTCCTAATGACCAGCTTTCCATCAGGTCATTGCAAGTTTTGTAGGAAGTTTTATTACTTAGCAGAGTGCTAGTTGGTTCTAAAGATGTTCTTTGAAGTAGAGACTTGTTTCAGTTACTAACTTACAGGAGATGGAAAAAAATGTCAACACTTGAAGTGTGTCCGTCTTTCTCTTACCTGGATTTCCCACAGGCTGTGTTAGAGATTAGATAAGTAGTTTTCTCTAGATTCTTTACCATATCTAGTTTTTTTTCTTGCTGTAAGACCTACTTGCTGTGTAACTCTTGAACTTCTAAACAACTGGCTCTGTCTGCCGACAGGGTAATGTTAAAAGGTTTAACAAACTTACTGTTAGTTGCAGTGGTGACTAATCTTAAAGGACTTTTTGTGCTTGTTTCTTTTGTAAAATGCTGTTTGTATTTTTGTTACTCTGTGAAGTTAGAAGCAACATCCTGGCACGTAGCCTAATGATGGCTATTTCATTTAATGGAGAACAAAAATAATTGAGATGCACTACAGATGTGTGTTTCCTCACCATGTTAAAAAAAAAAACCCTGAAACTACAAAAGTTGTTCAGAATTGAGGTCAATCTAACTTTGTAGTTGACCGACAACCCTCTTTATGTACTGCTTAATGGATAAAAGTCATGGAGTAGATGTTTTTTGCAGGATTGGAATAATTTCTAATGTCAATAATGTAACAGAAATATTACTTGTTGAAATAACAGAAGTGGTATGTAGAAAATGTTATATTACTCATTATAAAGAAATGAGTAAGTGCATGAAATGGTCACAGCTCTAACTTGTAGGGCCTGGCCAGTTGGGTTTATGTTCTGAGAGTCACAAATTTTTAGTGATCCACTTACTTTCACAACAATAGATTAGAATCCCTGTTGTCTAAAAAGAAATCATCACTTGAACAGACTGTTGTGGGTTGTGGAGTTTCTTTTAAACATGCTGTCGCTGATCAAATACAGCCTCTCCCTCAGAAATGAAGGGATGACGGAATATTGTTTGTTCTTATTCTAGTGCTTTTGTTCCTGATGTATTTGGATACAGCAATCCTAAAATGAATTGATAAGAACATTGTTGGCAAAATCTTACGATTTTTGGGTTTGTGAATGTCAGTTGCAAGAAAAATGTAAATGGTTAATAGAGTTTAACTCTTACACTATGGCTTTTCAGTAATGAGGTAGAGGAGATAACTCTGGGTAGATACTTACTCGTTCCCATCAGCTGCTGTGAGAAGCCAAGCATGCTCTCCTTTCACTTCTTGCATGTAACATATGTAAATTGCTGTTGAAAGACACTGATAATTTATATATTTGTTTAATTGAGAAACATGTGCCCAAATTCTTTTACATTCTGGAAAAAATCAATCAATCTGTAAAAAAATAACAGTGGTGAGTTGGATTTAATGTCAAGGTAAATTCTTACAATCCTCGTTCTTAGCAGTGTGTTGGCTGTGATTCTATTGTCTTAAGAAATGGTGTGTAAGATTAGATTTAGGTTATAATTTGGCATTACAGTTTGACTAGAATAGAAATCATTTAGGTTTCAGAGCATCAAAAAAGTCTCCAACTCTGGAAGATTTTGGAGCTGAATAGCAAAGAAACCTTTCAAAGCTACTCTTACTTTCTGTGCTGTGGAACAATAACCAAAGTAGTTCCAGGAAAACAAGTTTCATATTGTTCTGAACCTAACCATGACCTAAACCTGATAAGATCAGATCTTAGTGCTGGAACATCTCTGAAATTTGAGCTGTCTAGTTAAAAGCATTATATTGTGGCCAATTTTCTGCAGCTACATTCTCTTTTTCATGCTTCTGCCATAATTACAGGTTTGATGAGGTATTGTTTTTACATTGTGGTAAGCTTTTTACTTCATTGCACCATTTTATTTGGGACACCAGCATTAAGGTTTCTTGCAGGCCCAAGTCTGTAAATCTCTGCTGACCAGAATTCAAATCTGCACATAGTTTTGTTATACTTCCATTAAATGCTTGTATATTTGACCATTTCTACATGGCTTACTACAAAATAAGTTTGTGTTCTGTGATGGGTATGTGCAACATCCACATGATTTATTCTCAAATACTTATGATTTAGATGTATCCAGATGTTTTCACTTAAATGGCAACTGTAATTATATCAATGAATATACAGCATCCAGTCATTCTTGAGGTGTCATAGAGAATTTAATAACAACTTCTTTTTATGTAGAAGTTTGTCAGTGCTACCTGGGGATATGCCACAAATGTTAAGGTGTCTTTTTTTTCCCTTGCTCTCACTTTCAGGGTAGCTTGCATTTAAAAGCAAGTAGCAGCTTGCTTCCATTTGTTACCAAAATAACATGGTAGGAGCAATCAGTTTCAATTGCTGCTGATAATTATAAGGTGCAATAATTGAGAATATAGAGAAAAGGAGACGGTGAGCTGTATTTGAACTCAGTACTTAAGCAATAAAAAATTTATCAAACTGCAAAATATAAGTCATTTTAACGAGCACATTCCAAAGGTGCTGGATTTATGAGGAGACCCCAGGAAACTTTGATTGAAATTGCTGTCTCTGATTGTAGTTCTATATTTTATTGGTGCCATATTGTGAACAGTGCTGCTGCCAAAGTGAATGGGAAAGCAACATAACAGAGAGAGTTAACCCAGAAAGGTTACTTCTTTTTATAATATCCATGATGTATTGCATTAAAAATGCCTTGAAAGCCATCCTATTTGCAGTTTTCAGAAAACATTTTTCTTAAATTAAGTTACGATTTATCTGAACAGGGTAGAAAATATGAAAGCCCCTTGAAGAGTTTAGTATTGATTTTTCTGAGTATTTGCTAGCTCTTGTTTTCTCATTGCTGTTCTCCTTGATGGAAGGGCCTAGAGCTGCTCCTGAGCCAGAGCTTCAGTTGGATGAGAACTGCAGTGAAGGGAGGGAACTTGGGGACTGTAAGAATTCTCTCTGAAGAACATTTAGATTGGCTCTTTAATAGGCTTTGTCTCTCTGCTTCCCGAATTTAGACAATATTTAATTGACATAATAGTTAATAAATTGTCTTAATTTTCTAAAGGCTGCACCCAGCTAAACAATCTGCTGTAACCATGTGAGGTGAATGACATGAATATTTTAAGTGTGAGTTTGTGGTCACACTTTGTATGTGCCTCTTAAAATAAGAGCTATACATCTTTAATATTTTTCTTCTAGAATTAAATTAAGACAAAGGTTTTAAAAATTATTACATGAAAGCACATTTCAAGTGGACAGGGAAATGGGCACAGTTACTTAAGTTGTAAGCAAGAATTGGGCATGGTACATAGTTAATTTCTAACTGTTTACTGCTGTTCTGTGCCAACTTCTTATTAAAACTTCATCCCTCCTCTGTCAAAATGCACTGTTACTTTAGCTGTAAAACTGTTACACCATAGCTCCCAAATACCTTGTTATAAATGCTGACTGTATCTTTCAATTTATACTGCAGTGAAGTAAGCTTATGAAAATAGTTCTGAGGGATTAAGCTCTAAATACTATTTCTATGCAGTGGATTATTTTTTCCCCAAGCTCAACACGTTCATGTTGCTTAATGATAAGAAAAGTGTTGTGACAAATGTATTGAAGCTTCATTGGCTCTTGCACATGTTATCTAGTATGTTTGACTAGTAATTTTGAGAAAAGAATGACAGAGATCATTCCAAGATTTGCTTTGTTGGTCTAGACTGTGTTTTGTAACCATTATTTCACCTCACTTTGCCTCAGTTTATGATTTGGTGAAATTGCAAGTACATAAACAAAATTGTTCCTAAGATGCTTTGGCAGTTTATGACTTGAAATTCTTTCAGAAGTTATCTATTGTTATATCAGTGTTGCTGCATTTTTAAATTTTTTTCTTCCCTGCTTATAGTTTTAGTAATGAAAAACATTGTGTGATGCTTAACTAAAACTCCCCTTACATATGCTTAAGAATTTCAGAAAGCCTTGAGTCTGTTAAGAGCCTTGGCTTGATTAGCCTTCACTTAATAGTTAACATAAACTTTTCATCTTGGTAAGGGTGGTTGCAAAAAAATTCTTGATCTCATGCGGCTTTTTTTATTTTTAATTTTACCTGTTGCATACTTTTGAATTACTTTTGAATTTGGAGATGATGATTATAGAAAATGGAGATTATAGAATATTTAAGCCTATTAAGATTGTACCAATATGGGATACCTTTAAGTCTAAACCAAATTTTGTATTTATGATTCTTACCTGTTCTCACGTTTTTGGGGTCTCATTCTCTCTCTCAAGATTCAGCCGTAGAAGAAAGCAAAGAATTGAAGGGAAGAGACCCAGCTGTT
Source organism: Cnemophilus loriae (assembly GCA_013397755.1). Taxonomy (NCBI): domain Eukaryota; kingdom Metazoa; phylum Chordata; class Aves; order Passeriformes; family Corvidae; genus Cnemophilus; species Cnemophilus loriae. The sequence continues at coordinate 231,520 of VZTF01000387.1, forward strand.
TGGCACGTCGGCCTGAAGGTGGCATGGGACATAGAGACACCTGGATTGGCAATACCACTTCACCAAGGAGACATCTACTTGATGCTTGGTAATTTTCAAGGACTAAGAAATTGAACTTTCTGTTGAAAATAGAGAAAATTACACTTAGGTTAAAATAAGTTAACATACCTTCCTTACGGTTAAGACTTTTCTTATTTAGAAAAACATGAAATCTGTCTGGAGTAGATAATAAATTCTTCCTACCCTGCCTACTTCCAGAGTATTTTGGAGAACTTTATTTTCTTAATGTTTCTCACTTTACAGCTAAGGAAGAAATAGTCTTTTTTCATGTTTTTTGTCTGTTGTGCAGTCAGAGTTACTAGTCCAAGTCAGGCTTCAGGCCATAATCAGAATTTCTCCAGATCTTGCAATAAGTTGTACTGTGTCTGTCCCATCCTTGTATTTCTAGATGCTCTTTGTATTCTTAATGCAGTTTTTCTGAGCATCTTTTATGTTCAACAAATGAATTTCTGTTCTTCGGCTTGGCTTATCAAGTGGCTCCTGTATTATGTAAGACGTGAATGAATGTCTTAAAGTTTTCTTGTACCATGGTTGTTGAGATTTCAGTCATTATGCCAATCTGTGGATGTTTTGTTAGGCACCAGTTTTACACACGACACTTCTATCCTTCTGCTCCACTTTTCCATGTCTGTATTCAAACATGCTGTTTTCTAGTGTGGGATTATACTAAGATCATAATGAACAGAGCTGTCTTACTCCAAGAATGAGTCTCAGTGTCTCAAGCGTAGAGGATTAAAAAAGAAAATTAAATTGAGTTAATTTGCTTGAGCAGCTGAGCTCATGTGCTAAGGTTTATCCATTGAAAGAAAGAAGCAAGAACTGTTGCTAAGGTTTGTTGACACAAAAGCTGTTGCTTTCTCTTTTGGCTTCTGTTTCCCTTGGTTATCATTTTTGTTAAAATAAATTCAGTTATAAATCACACAAAAACAAGAACAAGGCCTCTGACAACATCATGTTTGCCTGTTTAGTGTCTTGGCTTGACAGACATCATCTTTGAACACCGAGAGCGCTTGCAGAGCTCCCTGCTTGTGTTTGTGACTTGGAAGGCATATTCCGTGGAATGCCCCTAGAATGACTTGTCACATTCCCAGCTTTATGGGCAGAACAGTCTTTTGAACTTTACCTTTCACAGTTTATATACTAAAAACAATACATTTATAAGCCATCATAAAAACCATTCCTTGTTCTTAGTTATCTCACCAAATCTTCTGCACTGTCGTCAGGGAAGTATCTTGTGTAAAAGTACTGGGCTAACTGTGCTCTGAAGGATGTTCAGACATGAAAAGATCGAGTGTTAAGATGTGAGATCCTTTGGCACAGTGGCCTGGATGTGCCTCTCTTTTCTGTATTTGTAAGGATATAAAGTAGAAGCCTAAAGGGAAAGAGGGGCAGTGAAAGTGAATTTTAAGTGGCAGCTAAACATTCCTAGAAAGGTTATTATAATCTATTTTTGTGCAATAGCAGTTAGGGCATCAAGTAAACTTCTTATCTAATCCTTCCTGACTGGAAACTTGGAGCATATAGAGCGATGCTGGCCGACAGATTCAGAAGGTATTTAATAAAAGAAGGGGACTAACTTTAGTATTTTTATTGCAAAATACTGTAGATTGTAGCTGATTGAGTTACCAGATCATAAGGGTGTTTTTTATTCTCTAGTGGAATTTATATAGTAACTAAAGTATTTTCAGAGATTCTATATGAAGAGTAGGTCAGAAAGTTAGTTTATTTAATGAGTAACATCATGAGCATATTTAGATGGAAACAAAGGATATATTAAACATTCTTTTGAAGATGATGTGTAAATCACTTTCTTATTAATACTTTTGAAGAGCTACAGATTTGAGCTCTGTAGGCCAGGTGTTTTTTTTAATCTCTTCTGCATTTCCACAGTCTTTGTATTTCTTTTCAATGACTTGGAAAAAAAATTACTCTTCTAAATAGTCTTAGAGGATATTCTCAAAACGGCCCTTTTATTAGGTTTCTTTGTACAGCAGAACTGCCTTTATCATTTTGACTTGTAGCGAAAGACAATATAAGGAAACATATATAGTTTTAGTGTATTTTTTACTGTTCAGACTTTCTGCACTAACTTTTAAGAGAGAGCATCTTGAGGATGCCATCTAAAAGACAAAATATGAAAACTTTGTAAAAAAAGAAACTTGGCAAATAAAAATAAAAAGATTCATTTGTCTTATGCTTTTGTACATACTGTATTCCAGAACCTCTCTTACTGCATTATGTTAAAAGCAGTGGCAGCAGTATGCAAGACACCTACAAAACAGAACATTGAGAGTCCTGCAGCTGGTGGTGGTTCATGTACAGGGACTGATGGATAGGACTGGTAGGATTGGTTCTGACCACCACTGACTCATCCACCCTAGCACAAAACTCAGCCACTCCGTAGGTCTGGTCTTCCAGTTGTTGGAATGGTGTAGTGTTACTCCTTTATATGAATGTTGAAAATGCTGAAACACCACATTCAATATGTTGCTTATAATTTAAAAGTCGGGTCCTATCAATTCCTGTACCTGTAATACCACTAGTATTTCCTGTGGTACGCACAAATCTATATAAGAAAGTGTGGTAACTGGAGATTTCTTATAGTAACGTGCAATTACAGTAACTTGTAAATCAAGATCAATGGGTATAGCAAAGTAACAAAAAACCAGGGGTTTTTTTTTAGCATTTCTAGTAGACGTTTAATGATGTTTCGGTTCCTCTCTTCATTGGCTTTATAAATGGTTTTTGTTGTTCTGGGGAGAAATTTAGTAAAATGTCTTAAAATTTAAATTTACGTCTTCCTTCTCAGCAGCCCTCTTCACATGAAATCATGAGCCGTAATTTAGATATATGTTAATACTAAACATAAAGTGATCAAATCCATTTCTATTAAGCTATTACAATAATATAAATGTATATTTTAAGCAAAACCAACAAAAACTCAAAATTACTTTCAGTAAGATTTTTTTTCTTTTTTTTTTTTTTACACTTTTCTTAATATGAAGAAAAAAGTCTGGTGAATGGCTGCGAGTCTGCTGCCTAAAAATTCAAATCTAAACTTTATATCACTCATGAAACGGAAACACTTTAGCTCAATTTAGAATAATATATTGGTCTGCAGAGGAAGTGCACACTGAACCCTGCTGTCTCAAGTACACAGTCAAGGGGTGTCTAATATGAAACGTGTTGGGTGCATGCAATAAATCCAAAACGTGTGGAGGTGAGCAAAGGGCCCCATCTGCTCTGTCCTAGAGCATGCTTAACTACGCTTGTCATGGTCCTACTATTAAATTGGAATTTTTCCCCTAATCTTTGAGTTAGACATGACCAGATTTGCAAGCAGATTTACAATTTTCACTAATTTTCCTACCATGACTTCAAAACATACTTAACAAAAATACATTCTGGACTCTTTCAAAGGCAGATTTACTTTTCTGCAGCTGTTTCCCATAGATCAAGCTCTTGCTTGAAGGTTAGGGTTTTAAAACAGCATGAAGATGAACTTTGAATCTTATACCACTCCCCACCCCCAGCAAATACAGTTTGAGAAGCATCAAAAAATTATTTTCATAACCAACCAGAAGTAGGTTGCACACATTGCAGAGGTTGGCTTGTGGTTAAAGATAAGTATTTAATGGAAACACTTCCACATGTATATAGTGACTCATTAAACTATTTCTAGATATTTAATCTGCTTCTATTTTCACAAACTAACTTGAACCCTCTTTGCTCTCTAGCATCTTGAATGTGTTGGAGTTTTTCACCCACCCCTTTTTTTTGAGTCCGCATTTAATCCAAATGGTGTTTTACCTACTATTAAGACTTAGAACTCCAGAAATGTATTTGTCATTACCAAACTTTGATCATGAAGTTTGACAAATCTCTGAGATTTCTTTAAAATTCTTTTTTTTTTGTAAGTTTTTAAGCTTTTGATTAATTCTGTTTTATTTGTGCATGGTTTTCTTGTTTAAAAACTAAAAATATTGCTTATTTAGGGAAAGATCATCCTTCTAGCTTTGTTATGAAAGGAGTATTCCATTGACCCATAATTTCTTAGGGAGGGAGATGTGCCTTCCTGGTGCTTTTGTTGATATACCTGCAGTAAAATTAGTTTTGTTCAATTTTCACCTGTTAAAGCATGGTATGCAGCTGGATACAAATAAAATTGGAAATGGTGGAAAAATATTTTACTGCTTTGAAAATTGCACTGTAATATGGTTAAAAAGATTTTTTTTTTGTTTTTTAATGGTAGTTAGGAAAATTAATAGCAAAAGTCTATTTACCTTTTGTTTGTAGATATTCGTGGTGGTTAGAATATCAAAGATTTTGCCATTGCTTTAAACACCGCTGTACCTTTTATTTGCCTCTTGAAACAGATAAAAGACAACTGTCTAAAAAGTTCAGGAGGAGCACTTAAGAGAAGATAGAAAAGACTATATAAACCCATGTTGGTAATTCTGGGAGCCATTTTTTGTTGTGGTTTGTATTTTCCTGGGAAATACTTTTCCTCCAAGTAATAAGTTTAGGGCTTTTAGCCCTGACTCCTTTAAGGATTGGCTCAGAATTTCTTATCTTTCTACCTTTTATTTGTTATGTTGCAATAGTCTGCAGTGACATGGGTGTGGAGTCATTGTTCCTCCCAGTGCTTTGGCTCCTCAGCTCGCTGGAGCTCTGATGGTTGGTTCAGTAGCAGAATGAGAATTAAGTGTATGTATGTTATTTCAGTGTTTGTACACAGGCACATCCATTAGTCTGTTCTTTGACAAAGGCTGTGTGAGCACAGGGCTTTCAGTGCTGCTGGTGAAGGCCAGGTAATTCACCTGTCAGAAGAAAGCCTGGAGTGGACAAGAGCAGGGGCAGGGACTGAGAACAGGATCAGAGAGAAAAGGGAGGAACTGGCAGTAGTTTGAAGCGGAGGGGAGGGGACTGTGCTGAGGTTCTGTGCTGGAGGGATGTATTTTGAGAAAACAAGAGGCAAAAACCCCAGATGTCAGTACAGTGGAGGGAGAGACAGATCTACAGTGTGAACTTGCCCCCAAAATTAAAAATTGAATATGCAACATCCAGATTCCAAAATGTATCTGCTATCTGTAAATAACAGGAAAACCACTGAGAAGTTTTACTGATAAGGGGGTCCCACACAGGGAATAATAGTCTGCATTCTGTACTGAAGAGTCTCTGCTTTGGTTTTCCAGACCTCATGGGTCAACGCTTAGTCATGTAAAACTGAGGCTGACTCCTCATGAGCTGTTTTTTACTGAAGCCCATGAGAGCATTATGGTACTTCCAACATGGGTGACCAAGGAATGAAACAGCTTTGGTTTGGCTCTAAAACCAAAATAGTAATCTGAGTGTAGTGTTCTGTATCTGAATAAAAGCTTTTAATGCCGGATGGACAACAGCCAATTTAACAAAAAGTGATTTTTCTTTTCAGTTAATATATATTTAGTAGAAAAAGGAAGTAAATCTTTACCACAATCTTTTAAGACCTAAAATTTATTTTTTAATGTGCTTTGAGGCATGCAATCAATGAAGCTTCAACTATTTTTTTACAGTTAGAGTTTTAGATTAATTGTAAACCCTTAAATTAAAATTACAAGCTTCTTTCTGAGATTCGTAAAAGATTAGGGACAGTTGGAAGCAATTCCAAGGTAGAGCTCTACAATGAAAGATTTGCCGAGGGTTTGAATAAAGGTGCAAATCAGAATGTAGTAAGTCTAATTATATATTTGCTACATAAAACCACAATGAATGGACACTGAAAGGAGTAGTGGAAGTGTTTGGGTTTGTTTTCTGACACAATTCTTCTTGAAAGTGATTGTGGGATTTAAATACCGTGATGTCCAGAGATGATAATGTTCTGTGGCCCTTGCAAGACTGGGTTCTGTGCAATTTACCCTCACATGTTTCTACAGGAAATAGTTTTTTCATAAGTTCTTTTTTTTGTTTTGTAGCATTTTCCTCAAGCTTTTCAACTGCAGCTGTCTGCAAACCTTATGGAAACAGTAAATAAGCCTGCCATCTAAACCATCTCAGTGCAAATTCAATCCTGTTTTATGACGCTCGTCTGCTACTTCTTATATGAATTATTTTTCTGATTTTTGATTTTTTTCAAGTTTATGATGCTATCTGCTGTTTTGGATATGTTAATAAATGCTTGCAAAATTCATAAAAAGACACTTTGTACAACTAGGATAAATGAAGTTATTTTTCTGATTTCTTATTTACTAGACTCTTCTCAGTTTTAAAGTTTCAGACTTGCTGCAAGGCAAAGTAGAAGTTTTAGACCATATATTTTTTATAAATGATACCACTAATCCTCACACACTGTTTTCTGTTCCATATGATAGTCTCGTTATTATGGTCAGAAGAGTGTTTTCAAAAATAAGTAGGAATTTGGGATATCAGGCTTCAGGTTTGCAAATACTGATCTCTTAAAAGAGAAAAAAAGTTTATATGAAGCTTGATAATTTCTCATCATGCTAGTTCCCTGAAAGAATAAATCTTATTAAAAATACAGACTCCCAGTTAACTGATGTCTTTGTAGGTCTCTATTCCTGTTCTCTTCTAATTTTGTCTATGATGATTTCTTTGCGTGGTGACTCATCAGGTCACCTAGTTTTGTATGATTTTTAAAATCTCTTTCTATGCCATACAAAACCGTATCCCAGGAGTGATTTTACATAAATTTTTGATAGATTTTCCTGCAAGTCTTATTAATGTTGAGAGAGCAGCCTAATTTTAGGAACAAAATTGAATTCAATTCAACAATTCATTTGAATGGAAAGCTCTTCATGAATTGTTTTCAACATAAAAGTGAATGTTGTTATTAGATCTAGTCTGATCTCTTTCAGAGGAATAAGTCTCTTAAAAGTGCTGATTTTTCAGAATTCAGGTGTTCTTCAGTTACGATAATTTTGGTGAAATTCTTGATGGCAACCAAATAGAACCTATCCCCACGGTTTGTGGGGTTGTTTATTTGCCAGTTTATGAGCTGGAGTTCATGTCAGCCCTCTGGCAGGCTGCAAGGAAATCACAAAAAAAGTTACTTTGCAGATTGTTCTTTGAGCAGATTTGAGTGTCTGATAAAAAGACGAATATGTTGGGGGGGAGTTCTTTTCTTCCTTTTTTTCAAGAAATTTCAGTATTTTTTAGTGATTTTTGGGAAGGAGATTGTAACTTCCAAGTAGACTGTTGAGTGATCCTCAGCTTTCGAGGCATTAATTTGTTTAGTTGAACTTTCCCGATAAGAGGTGGGAAAATGCCACTTCTAAACTGTATAGGGGAAAACTACTGTAAGTAGAAATATTTCTGATTCTAGGATAGTGAATAGTTACTGTGTTCTGCAAAACATTAGAGCGATGCGACTGAATTCTCTAAGCATTAAAGCAGGAAAAGTAGTGTACTTAATATTCAATACTTCATATTCAACCAGATTAACTTTTATTAAGTATAATTTTCCCCTGTGCTTAAGGTTTTCTGATCTGTCCCTAGATGATCTCAATATGACACATCAGCACTGTGTTCTGGCTGGTTTATCACCTCGGTTCAGCTCGACTCACAGGGTGGCTGATGTAAGTATCAAAAACGTTTCATTGTTTGGGCCCTCGTAAAACCAATATCCTGGTGCCATATATGCAGCACCGTGGTGTCTTGTCCAGAACTGTGGTTCGTGTTATGCTGATGACTCAAACTCTTTTCATTAACAACTGCTGTTTGTTTTTGATTGAGGTACACTTGGTTCTGTATTAGTAGTTGGCCTGAACTCCCAGGTAGTCTTATCAGATGTGAATTGAGAATGTGCTGCACCACACTTCATGGATTGCTGATGAAATATAGTTGAGAAATATGTATTTTCTGAAGTGGCTATATGTAAGTTTTTATTGTATCTTTATAGTCTTCAAGAGGAACATTGGAATACATACTTGGACAATGTGAATTGGCACTCCAGAATTTACAGACTGATTCTGATTCAATGGCTTTGTCTTTGAAATCACTGGAAGCTGCAGCTGTGAAGCAAGTAGAAGAAATACATAATGAGGTGAGATGATCTGCACTGAAAATACTTCAGCCAGGTCTGAGCAGTGCAGTCTCCTCATGGAGTTAATGGCAATTAAGTGTGTTCAGCTGCTTATAAGGCATTGCTTTGTACCAGTTTGCAATGTGGCTTTTATGACTTTTTTACTTGGGTACAGTAATTGGGATTATCGTGGAAGTTTTCATTTTTCCTTCTTAAGATCCCTCTGCTGGTAAAGTAAGAGAAGTTTCACAAAATATTACACCAGAACCGACAGTGTGGTGGACAAACAGACTTCTCTAGCACTTCTCTTACAGAAAAGAAGAGAGAGAAGGGATTAGAGGGACAGGACCAGGTAAAATTTCAGTTATTCCTCCCTGGTTTGTGTTGAACCAGGTTTTTGCATAATGCCAGGTGTGGCACAATTGTGAGTGTGGGCTCTAAAGTATGTTCTGAAGAAAATACAGTGGAAATAATTGTAAGGAACATATTTAAGCAGGTCATTTAGTGCTACAGAAGACGCAAGTGTATTAATGCACTTTGACAGGATTCCACTGAAGCTGGGAGTGCTTTCTTACTTGGAGCTGTGCTGTATTTCTACTGAGATAAATTACATAGGCCATTTGCACTCAAATTAGAATTCGCTAAAATGTTTAAATTGCTGTCGTCTGAGGGATATAATATTATGCAGTGCTACTAAAACTTTGTAGAACACATTTTTATCTGTATTGTGTTTACAGTTGGTAAAATGGAGCATAGTGTTGGTGAAAGATTTGCGCCCTTGACTTTTACCAAAACAGCTCTTAGGGCAATTTAAAAAAGTCTGATGCGTGCAGGGGTTTACAAAACATTAATCAGGCTCAGTCCATAAAACTACACGCATATGTGGTTTGCACAGCAAGGGCCACAGGCACAGCTGGTGTAAATTTGCACGGGTCCTTTAACATCAAAGCCGTGTGCTGTTTACATCAGGTGAGAGAGTAGCCCCTGGTGTTTGCAGTCACCTGAATAATTTTGCAATGTGACATACAGGGATGTTTCCTGTTAAACATATGGGATATACTGTAACAGCAATCCTTGTTTAACTTGTACGTATTGTGCAGTTAGTAGACACACTGGATCTGTATTTAATTTGAAAAGAGACTAGCCATCCACCTATTTTACTATTCTTTTTTTAAATTTTTTTTATCCCAAGGTCAAATCTTCACTTGCTGTTGGAGTGCTGCTTAAATTTCATTTACTGCTGCACAAGTAGACAAAAATTTCTAGAGGCTTATCTCTGTGGTAAATGCCTATTTCTTTTTCAAACATCACTGAGCTGAAAATATAAAGACCTGTGAAGCTGATGCAACTTTTCTTGCATATAAAAGCTTCCTACTTTCTTTCATTCTATATGATAAATCTTCGTCTTTTCAGGCACTAATACAGGTTTTAGGTTCAAACTTTATCAGGTAGGTGGAAGAACAAGAGACTGTTTTGTTTCTTTAGAGAATCAAACTGCTTACTGATGAAAATGAGCCTTTCATTTCACTCTCTTAGTTTGTTAGCAATTTTTAATGCAAAATCAAAATAGCACAAAAATGCAAATCTCCATAGGATTAATAGAGAACTGCCACCCAATTTCCTAATTTTGCCAGTGTATTTCTATACACAGCTTTCTGTGCTATTTGTAAACCTCCTTGTGATTTTTTTCTCTTCCTCTGGACCAGAGATCATGAGCTTGAAATGAAGAGTATCTAGAGGTGATGATACACTTGTATTTTATCTTTAAATATTGTCATAGCTGAAGTTCTTCAGTTTAGCTCTCATAACTAGGTGTAGCCATTCTTCTTGGTTCTTTATCTTCCTGAAATGCTACGGGTTCATTCTTTTTACCCCCTTGCTGGTACTTCCAAAGCAGTCATCAGAGAACATTAACCAGAACAGAACCATCACAGTATCGAGCTAAAATATACTAGTTTAGCAGATTCACAGTCTGTGCTGAAATTAACTTCTCTGCCAAATGAGGCCTGGATGAATTATCTGTCTGCTCGAGGGAAAAAGCCTAAGAGCGGGACTGAAGGAATGAGGAATGATTCTGTGCCTTCACTTTTGTACTCCCGGGCAGGAAAATTGACTTGCTGAGCTGATAAAGTGTGTTTGAACTGAGGATCTGAAGCATAGGTGGAGACTTCATTTTTTTCCAGTTTTGTGGTGGGCAGAGAAACCTCTAAAAGAGTATCTGGGGGGTGTCCTTACTTGATGTTAGATTTCCCAGAGTTCATTTGTCAGGGCCGTGTCTTGGATGTCTTGACAGAGGTATTCCTGTTGAAAAAGTAAGATGCTAACCTGAGGAGGATTTTAGCATCTCAAGCGGGCAGCCAGGTGGAAGTTTAATATTTCTTTAAACCTAGCTTTGTTGTCATGGTCTCCCTCACTAAAACAGCCTTCAAAGGAATATCTGAGTAATTGCAAGGTATGCGCCATGTGTTAGATGTGTGAGTCACTTCGCTCCCAGTGTGTACTTTGTAGTTGTAAGTAAAGATAACCTTAATTAAGGGTGTTCACGTGCAGCTTGTCTGAGTATCTTATGGCCTTGCAGTCTGAACAAATACTTCAGTGGCAGGGGTGTAGCAGGGTGAACAGATGTAGTTACCTGGCAGCTGTGGAGTACAATAGCCTGAGAGCTCACACACAGTCACAATCAGATTGTTGTTTGGTCAGGAATAATTTATCCCTAAAGAAATGATCTTGTGCAATTCTCTGAATGGGAGCCTCTTGCTCCTACTGCTACTTTCCTCCTACTTGGCTTTCCTAAACATGTACAGCTGTGGAGTACATCCCAAACTAGAGCTACAGGGCACCTGGGGAAAACCACTGGCAACTAAATTCTTTCTAAAAGAACTATATACTGCTGGATAGATCATGTAAATGCTCATACATATAAAAATAAATGCAGAAAAGATCTTCACCAGCCTGTGTTTCAGATTTCGAAGAAATTTTTTCTTGCTCTGACTAGAGCAAAATCTGATAATAGTTCATGTTGGTGTGAGGTACTTCTGTATTTACCAACAGCAAACTAATATTCAGATGTTCTCAGTGTAGTAAAACACTAGAGGAAGTCTTAGTGTTGTGGGACTGTGTTGAAAATATGGCAGGTTTCAAACTAAGTACTTAAGTTTGAAAGATAGGGGTTTGTTCTCATCAGGGTATTTGCTCAGCTGTGATAATCAGATCCTGATTACCATGATTAAAACTAGAGGCTGAATTGGTTGCCCTGTTGCTTGTGAGGTTCAGTCACTTTTGCCTACAGCAAATCTGGTTTTATGGCAGCAGTAGATAAATTGAGCTTGGAGAATGCACAGGGAGGTAGAAAGCCTGGGCTAGCTGAGTTGAAGGGATGTGGTGTTAGACACTGAGGTCACTGATGAGAAAGGGAGAGGTGTAGGCAGCCAAAGGAAGGTTAATATGTTTTAGCACATTACAGTGAGCTGACAGCATGGTTGGTGGCTGACTAGTATGGCAGAGAGAAAGTATAGATCACCTACATGTGTGGCATTTAATAACCAGTACTTTTAAGTAATTGACTGAGGAGCATTGCCTCACAAGATGTCAAATGCTACTGTTGGCCTTTTACTACCCAGTATTGACAATAACCTGAAATTGGCCTTTAATCGTTGTTTAAAGGACAACTTGAAAATATGTTGAGATTAGACATATGAGGCCGGATTCTGAGCTTACTTGCACAGATGTAAGTCGTAAGTGAAAATCAATTAGAAGATGAAAATTTTTCCTCCGACACTCAGCCTATATATTTTTATATTTACACATGTTTAAGCTTTGTCCTCTTCAGTCATGTAAAATGCTTTCTAATGATAACTAAAGCTAGTTCTCATATATGGGAGTCTCCAAATTAAAACTCTTTGACAAAATCCTTAGCAAGAGCTGTTAGCCTGGGAGTTTTGTCATAGAAGATGAATGCTCTGTAACTTCCATTCCAGTAGGGCTAGAAATGAGCTTTGTGTCTCTCCAGTATTTAGTGTTGAGGGTTTGTTACTGGAACAGCTTCTCCTGTGCATGGAAGGAGACAAGCCAAGAAGAGTGAGTTCCTGCTACAGAAAAAGTTATTACAGAAGAGAAATCATGTCACTCTTGCCTCATCAAGATAATTTTCTTTCTCAGAATCAACAGTTATCTGTTCAGAGGTCATAGTTCAGAGCAGTCACTTGTCAAGCAGCTTGGTGGCCACCTTGGAGGGTGAAACCATTGCTTTTCTCCCCAACCCCAATTTATTAACCCAGGTTAGAGCTAAACAGAGATGCTGTGAGATGAATGCAGAGCAGAGTTTGATAGCTGTGTTAGATGGCAGTCCACATCATTAAACAGCCTCTTGTTGCAATTAGGTACACATTGACCTCTGATGAGACCAGCTAATCCTGCAGGAAATGAATTAGCTTGTTGCTGTACTTTATGTCTTAGACCTAAAAAGCGACTCTTTTGTGTCAAATTATATATATTCTGTATGGGATCAAGATACATTTTAATTTTGGCCAATATGCCAGACTGCAATTAGAGTGAAATTACATAGATTATTGTAACAAATCAATATGACTAGTCAAAAATCAGATTGACTGCAATATATCTATGATGATTCATATTTTAACATTGATTTTAATAAAAATAATTTTTTTCATTGATAATGGCCTTGTGATTAATTTCATGGAAGCTGTTTGCCAGACATCACATGGTAGAGGCCAAAAAACGCAAAAAGAAGTGGAGAGAGAAAAAAAATTAAGTTCTTAAAATTCTGCTTGAGTAATTACATGCTCAGCTTTCCCAAAACTGCATATACTGATTTTTTTTTTTTTTTAACCAAACCATAACTGGGTCCTTCGTACCTTGTTAATATTATTGAGGAAGCAAAGTTTCCTTCAGCTTTTTTCTTTTTTTAGGAAGGATGTCATCAAACTTCTGTGCTAAAAAGTCACTGGCTAGCAGTTAGGATTTTTAAAGAATATTTTAAGATCTGTGTCTAGCAAGTAATCATGTTATATTTTACTAACAAATTTGCTTTAATATTCTTTTTATACACTGAAAATGTAAGTATTTCTTATTGTAATCTTTAATGTATTGACCAAACCTTTAGTTAGCATTAACTGGACCACTTTCAGATTTCTGTAGCTGTTCAGTTTTCTCTTGTAGGAAAGGAAGCTTTAGGTGACAGCTTTGGGCAGTTTTCTTTATTCTTTCACCTTGGTAGGTTGTCTTTGTTTGCATCTTCAGAGTTGAGCAGGGATAAACAAATCTTCTTTGTGATACAAATAATGATTAAAGCAGCTTTGAACTCAGTATGAAACATAACTACCACAACAAAGATAAATATGGAATTCTAAAGACCAGAAGTGTGGATTACTCTTAAAGAAAAGCAGCATCTCTGGTAATGGGGCTGTCTGGTGAAGGATGAGAGGCTGTGATTCCTTGTAGTGCCATCCTCTCATTCCATAGCAACAGGGCTGCATTCTAGCAGTGTTATTACTGCAAGGCTTTTTTTTCAATCTTTTATGACTGAAACAATTTGAAACCCACGGTATTAATCACAATAAGCCAGAGTTGGTGCATATTTGACTGAATTGTGAGTAAACTTGGATTTTTAATGTTTGTTGTACATGTACAACGTGTAAAAAGCAGGAAAAAAAAAAAGAGTTGAGTTTTGCACCTCTGGGTTTGGAGAGGGTAGCTCAGGTCACAAATTGATGTGGAATAGAAATAAACAGCTGGGTGTGAGGGTGTGTTTAGAAATTACTACTTTGGTAGCTGTCTCCTTTTCTATGGGACTGTTCAGGTATAGCTGGATTCTTGCATGACCCCATTCCTGCCCCAGATAAGGACCATGGATGTTTATGGTGCCATATGTTTTTATCTTGCAGGTTGAATTTGAGTGGCTTAGGCAGTTTTGGTTCCAAGGCAAGAGGTATTTGAAGTGCACTGATTGGTGGCTTAAGCCTATGGCTAAATTGGAAGAATTCTGGAGAAAAATGGAGATTATGGTAAGTACTAGTTTTAAAGTCTAAAGCCTCTAAGGCTTAATTCTGAAAGCACTCACAATTATGTTTTTAATTGTACTGTAGTAATGGGTTTTAGACTTTATTCAGAACATATGAGAAGCAGAATCAATGTCAGCCTTTCACTGTCTCCTCTTACTTTTATCCCCCAGTAGCCAGAAAAAATGTGAGCAAAATCAGATCCAAAACCCCAGGATTTTAGTTAGTTCTTGACTTCGCTTGTTTTTAAAGTTTGAAAGCCTCATAAAAGCCTCATGTGAGCCTTTTAGAGCCTCACAAGATGACAGCCATATATGACACCACACAAATGCTGTGCGTTGTCAACTTTTTTGTACAACACCCAGACAGACAACTCTGCTAATGACGACAGGAGGGCACGTGTCTGAGGAAAACTGAGAACAAAATTGGTGATCTGGAAGTACAACTGTCTGTGGTCCACCTGCACAGTTAGACTATAGCCAGAACCCGCAAGAGGGGATTATTTCAAGACTAAATGTAATAATGGTTTCTGTGTACTTCAAAGTACATTGTGCATTCCTCGAAAACTGATTCAGTGCCAAACACTCGTATCCTGTTGCTGCTGCTGTCCGTGTAGAGCCTCAGGTGAGAGCCTGTGCTGTCAAAGTTTCAAAGCAGTTGTCAGCGTGCCTGTTTGTGGATTTGCACTCAGAAGGGGCTGTGCTGGCAAACCCATCGTGCTCCTCTCCATCCGTCTGCATCAGAAGCTGCTTCTCGGTCGCTTCTGCTGGTCACAGCATAAATTAGCCTCAGTTTGCCTGCACTGGCTTGGAAGAGGTTGTCCAGTAGCTGGGGGTGCTGAGTACGATTTGTATCAGAGGTGTGTTTGGGGCTCTGGAGATCTGGTGCAACAAGAACGTGCTCCTGAGTCTCACAGGAAGTGTTGGGACTCAGCTGCTCAGATGTATCTCGAGCTTCCCCAGCAGTGGCTGGTTTCAGACTTGCAAAACATGCCTGGAAGAGTGGACATTTCAATTGTGGAATTAGTTGCCACAAGAAATCAGTGAACATTGAATTTTCCTACAAAAGGAGAGAAAATATAACTTGCTTATGTGTTTGGTTGGTTTTTTTTTTTCTCATTTTTGTGTTCTTATGTGCTCACATTCTTGAATGACCCTTATAATTTAAAAAAAAACTTTTGGTTTGTTTTTCTTTCAAATGACAACTTACTCTCTTGTAACGTAGGCTTAGATGAGGTAGAGACAAGAATGTTTGATATTTTATATCCATTCTGTGTTGAAAACATGGAAAAACAGCAAACTCTGGAACTCTCAAGGGTTAGGTTTTCTGCAATTGGTGTGACATTGCCATGTGTGTCTAATTAGAAACATGGTGGCGTCAGTGTATCTCCTTTCAACAGGCCTCAGGATGATATTTATCAGCAAACCGAAGGCTGGGCCAAGACAGAAGCTGCTTCTAATTTAAATTTTAAGAATTGCTTTAATGTTTTATGACTTATAACATATTAATCACAATTAATTTCAGCTATTGGAGGAGACAGAAGAGAATGTTAATTGAGAATGTCTGTTTCGTTGAGTCTCTGAGTAAATGTGATGCTCGCCGTGCTGGGGCCTTGGCCCTGGGCTGTGTTTTTGGGGACAGAAGCCGCGTTTCGTGCTGCGGCGTTCCGCGGGGCGCCATTAGGGGGCAATGTTGAGCCGCAGTTTCCAGGCGCGGCCCCGATAAAACCCCATGGAAATGTGGCATTAACATCAAGAATTATCCCTGTTGCTCCAAGTTAGCCGTAATCTCTAAGATTCCATAACACAGGAAATCAATTGCGGGTTAACAAATTCAACAGCAATTTAACATAAAAAGTGCAGTGTTTTGGTGCATGCTTAGCTTCCACAGCTAAGTTAAATCAAAAGCGTATTTTTGAAGGTACCCAGAACTCTGTAGTCGATGGGTTTTTTTTCCCCTCCAAATTTATAATTTTAGCTGGATGATTCTTTAAAAAAAATAAAAGAGAGTAATGTAAAATGCTAAAAGTAAAAATGTTTTAGAATTGTTGGTCTTGTTTTGGAAGAATTTTGCTGCTTAAAAGGAATTATTTCTTAAAAGAAAATATTTAAGCAGTGTATGTTTCCTTTGTGTGTGAGCTGAACAAGTGTTGACATAGTTTTTTTTTATATACGTGTCTAGAGTGATACAAAAGGCAGTCTCGGGGACCTTCTGTGCATTTTTTTAGTTTTCTGCCATGTTTAGTAAAGCAGCTATAAAGAAGAAAAGAAAGTTTCAAAAATTATCTCTGATTCTGCTAATTGTAATTACTCTTCTGTCACAGCAGAGTATGATATTGCAGGAAGTTTAGCCCAGTGTCTTCAAACCTGTGGGCTCTATTTAATATTTTTGTACATTATAGCAAGCACACAATTTTATCATAATGTTTATTCCTGGCATTTCTTTCCCTGAGGATAGTTTTACTTAGAGCTCGCTCTTGTGATGTAAATGTTAAACCTTTCATTTGAATGACATTCTGATAAAACATCACATTTCCCACAATATTACCTCATGAATTTATGAGCCATTAAATCCGAAGCAGTTTAACCAATCTTCCTTTTTTTTTTTTCCCCTCTCCCTTGAAAATATGAAGGCTATTCATATGTTGGAGGGGTTTTTTTTAAAAGTCATCCAAGATTAACACGTTATCGCCTGCAACATCAGGATAAATGCTTGCAGAATTCAAAGGGAGAGTTACCATTTGAAAAAAGACCGTACAGGCTTTGCTTTCTGGGTAAAGAGAAGTCTGAAAAGCTGAAATCTCATGTGATGTGAGTAAGTCTTGCTGAAGCTGTTCTGAGATTCAGTGGAGAGACAGTTTGTCTCTCAGGGTCTGATATCATGCAAACCTTGCAATCTGACATTTATTTTAGCTATGAAAATCCGTAACCACCGCACCAGATCTGTAAGAACTGCAGAAGTCCGACAGTCTTTTTTTGGTTATTTTGTTTTAGGTTGTTTCACATTAGAAAAGTAAAATGTAAATCAGTGAAATTATTTTTGCTTGTGGAATGAAAAGTAAACATATATGGCTACACTTGCATGTTGAATTTTTGAAGGCTTTTTTGAACATATCTAGTGTTCCTTAAAAGAAAAAAAAGGCCCTTACGGTGCTATATGGTGTGAATTGTATTTCCTGCTTTGACAGTCCATTTAGCAATGTAGCAATGTATTTATATGGCAGTTGGCCTTAATAACCTTTATTGACTTTAGTGGGAAAGAGCCAAGACTGGCATTATTAAAATGTATCAATTTCATTGCAGTATAAAATCACAACATCTATAATTATGTTAGGTAGGCTAGGCTCCATTTAATCCCACCTATTTATGCAGGAATTTGGCAAGACAGAAGAAAGTGTGGAACTGAAATGTAGAGAAAAGTACGAGTGACTTGGAATTACATTTAACAGCACAACTGTTTGCCTGCAGTGAAGGGACTACTTAAAGGAATGAAACATAGATCTTGAAGTAATTTCTTAATGGGATAACTGAAACACAAGTAATTGTTGCACCATTTGTTTCACTTTTTGGCGTCTTAAAATAGAGCTGATGATAATGGAATGCAGCACACCTTTTAATTTGTAGGAGTGCAAAAGCAGAAGCGTGCACACTCAGTGTAAGTAGAATGATGAAAGTGGCATTTCATGCAGACTGGTATCTTTCTGCACAACTTTCATCTTGATTTGTAAAACTTTTTTAAAACTATCTTTAGTCTTCTTATTACTGTTTTCTCAATAACAGGCTTTTTATCAGTTTATGCAACTGAATTGAAATTAGAGAGCAAGGCTATTTTCTTGTAAAATTATTTTCCTTTCCGTTTTGAGGTCTTTTTCATTATTTGCTCCTATTGCTATATATAAAATATGTCGTAGTTTCAGCTGTAAGCCACTATTGTCAGGGGCTTACAGCCTGACAGTTAGAATTGAGTCTACACTGAAACTTGAGCTACAAAATCTCAGCCCAGAGCCATTTTTTTTTTTCCAAATTAAAGCAAGGGTTTAAATATGTATTTAAATCAAGAGCATTTCAGTTCCCGGATAACCATGAAAAGCTCTAAGAAAAAATATGCTTTTACAAGGAATTCTCCTAGCTTTTGTAGACTTTGGCAGTTTAAACAACTAACCAATTATTTTTAAAAAAAATAGATAATGGGATCACAAACAGCCTGGTTGGTTGTTTAGCTTCTTTCAGAAATTGCATAGCAACTTAACTGACATTTGAATTGGTTTGACCTTGTCAGCCAAAATTCCGGGAACTCTGAGGTATTATTTTAATTTCTCTTCTGGTTTTCCCGTTGTGCTCAGATACTGCAGTGTCACACTTTATTGGAGGGCCGTGTGGCGATGTGTGATCGGATTTGCCTAATGAGCTGTGAAATGTAGGTACAACATGGCAGCTCGAAGACCCACATTTTACCCATATTTCTTGTCTTTTGGGCTCTCCTTATCTGTTTAGGCCAGAGCCTTTAAATAAATGTATTTTTGGCAGGTTATATTTTATGTGTGCTGGGAGTCACATGTTTCTGGAAATGTATCTTTTATCTTAAACAACAACAAAACCTGATCCTGGAGACTTACTTTTCTTTTTTTTTTTTTTTTTTTTCTTTTTCTGGCAATAATTTCTTTGACCCCCATATTTTTAGCTGTCAGAAATGGGAGAAAGGATTTAGCATTGTCTGTAGTAGAATCACAATGAATCTGTTAAAAAAAAAAAAAAAAAAAGTAAAGTTGTATTGCACATCTTTGAGGAAAAAAATTATTTACAATTCTGAGGGAATTCAGACTTAAGCTTCTAAAACAACATGTGTGCTGAAAGCACAAAAGACTGTGTTTATGATTCTCTTTGAAGTGTTTCTGCAACAGGATAAGGAAAATTTTAGAAACTGTCTGATAGTGTTCAGGGTAAATACTTAAACCCCTTTAGAGAATTTCACACACAGATACTGTGCAGCAGAAAAAAGGATACTTATGTTTCCTAAAGCTGCTACAGCCTACAGCTTTGTACTTAAAGACAGAGGTGTTGAATAGAATTCTTCTGAGGATACATCCAGTGACAATATCTACAGGAACATCAGAGCGAACCAGCGGATAGCACTTTCTGTTTTTAACCCTTACGTGAGCTGGTTGAGATCTGAGCTGCGTTGATATGAACCGCTGTAACATTTCTGTTATAAACTGGAATTGTTCAAAGGGCAGCCTTCCACTCCGACAGCATCCTGGGAAAATCACGCTGACAACATTAAAGTTGTGATGTACACAGGCATAAGCCAGGAGAAGTTTAGGACAATTTGTGTCCTGTGGGACAGTGAGGTGCGTTTCCGATGGCCCAAGTGGAAGGACCATGGATGGGTTGTGTAGCTGTGCCCGTGGTGTGGTCCTGCCTCTGCCTTCCCCTCCAGGTGGATTTGCACCTGAGTTACAAGTTTGATATTTGTAGGTGTTCTTGTGCATAAAACTGGGTCTTGGTGAGCTGCAGTTTTGGATAATGAGAATTCTGTTGTCTTGTGCTGACTTCTGACTGTAACAGGGCTTCTTTCTGTGATCCTCACTCTGTTTTTATACTCTTGGATGTACACAATTGTGTGTACTAAATACCTGCACTTGCATGTAAAATGTGATGAGCTCTGTGTTGATATTTAAGGCATAAATGCATATACCACAATCAGCAGAAATCAAAATTGTGCCGATAGGTTATTCCCAGTCTTGTGTTTGAATTGTGTAAATGGATCTTTGTGTCTGAGCTGAGACTGTAGCTTAAACAGGATTCTTTTCCCATCGCATGTTAAAAGTTTTTCGATAGTGGATAGAGCACCAGAGCTGATACACAGTGTGACTGTGTGTGTGTGTACATGCTCTACACACAAATCCATACACAGCCATACTGGGGATTTTAACTGTGATGATCTAATTAACTTCTTTATCTAACTTCTGAATCATATAAACTTATATTTAGAGAAAAGGCGTTTATAGGGAATGAGCACTGGGGCCAGCTGCTTGCAGTTCTCTGCAGCAGGAAAAACATAGCGAAAGAGTTTAGGGAGCATTAGAATCATTTGGAAGTACCGCAAGTTGCCCTGGGTCTGGCAGGGAGGGAAAACCTCAGATCATAGTTACTGCTGCATCCTTGTGAATCCAGTGTCAGTCCTGGAAGGATGTTTTAGAACTTGGCGTTGTCACCTTTTTATTGTTGATGGGAACTATGTTACTGGCAGATTGGATAAAACTGTTTCCACCATTGTTCCCCCAGAACCTTGGGTGGACATACACTAGAATAATGAAAGAACTTTGTATCAAAATACGTTTGAGGCTTATTATTTGCTGTGGAAATAATGACGTTGTAGTATTGAGCTATTGTTTTACCAGTCTCACTATTCTTTGCAAAGCCTTTCGCAAGGGCATGGAGCGACAGGACAAAGGGGAATGGTTTTAAACTGACAGAGGGCAGGTTTAGTTTGGCTATCAGGAAGAAATTGTTTACTGTGAGGCTGTGGAGGCCCTGGCACAGGTTGCCCAGAGAAGCTGTGGCCGCCCCATCCCTGGGAGTGTTCAGGGCCAGGCTGGACAGGGCTTGGAGCAACCTGGTCTAGTGGAATGTGTCCTTGCCCATGGCAGGGAGGGTTGGAACTAAATTGTATTTAAGGTACCTTCAAACCCAGAAGATTCTATGATGTGCTTTAATGTTCTCAGAAATCTATTTCCTAGAAGAAAAACTGAATAAAAGACCATATTTGAAAACTGAGAATACTATTTCTTGAAAAGAAATTAATCTGTATTTTTAGAATTTATGTTATATGCTATATAGAAATTGATTAATGATTACCAATATTTAAAATTATTTCTAATTCTCATTTATTCAGTCCTAGAAGTGATCAGATACAGAGCTTATGGATTTGTATTTGTGTATATATGTTTATGGACATGCTACACAGGAAAAAAAAAGGATTTGGTTTGGTGTTAAAACTGTGAATTACAGTGGTTTGGCAGGAATAATTTGTACTGTGATTGTTATAAACTAGGGTAAGTTGTGATTTTGACTTAAAGTGAAAGCAAATGGCAGTATGACTAAAATGTCACCATCTACATTGCTGTATTTTTTTTTAATACAGCTAGTGTTGCTAAATGTGGTTTTATTGCTATTGTATTTTAGTGGCTCTGTAACCACTATAAAATAGAATACAGCTGCTTTACTTTCCAAATGGCTTTGGTAGGCAAAGGAGGTGATGTCTTCTGAAAAGCTGCTGTTGCTGCATTGATACCTTTTCTTTCCTATCTGCTCGTCAGTCCTTCTAATTCCTAACAAGATCATGGGTGAATAATATTTTTGTAATGTGTTCTTTAACAGTTACTTCATCTTTGCTCAAAATTGCAGCTTTCGTTTTCTACATAAAGAAGTATAACTTGGCTTCAGAAGTTGCTATGGAGAGCATTATGCCCTGATGAATTAGGTGCTAATTCTTTTACTGACCCTCTGTTTAACTTGTGCAAGTAACTTAGGTGTGGTTTTCAGAATCAGTCTGGCAATCAAAACATTGAGGTCTTTGGTTTTAGATTGCAGACAATTTCTGATCTTAAATTCCTCCTCAATTAAAGTAGGCTATGATTTTTTCTGTATCTGACAATTACTTATTGGCTATGTCCTAGGGAGAGAACAACCTGCATTTGAAGGAAACCAACAAATTTCTGCCTCCCTGTGTCATGATTGGAAAGCATAGATGGGGCCACATAGGAGTTTTTTGTTGGTTTTTTTTTTATTATTATTTTCAGATGGGCAAATTCTGTCTGTTTAAGAAAGAGCTTTCTGTGTTTTGGCTGACCCTGATTGTCTCCTGGCAGTTCCCAGGTCTAGTTCTCAGGAGCTTTTGTGTGAATCTTTTTTGCACTTTCCATTTGTCACTACACATGCTTCTGCTTAATGATCCTGAAGCTGTAGATATAATAATGTTTACTATTCTACAGTAGGATGATAATTACTGGCTTTTCTCAAATGTTACAAGTGAACATCAGATTTTGGCAATTTTCCTTGGACTGCTAGTCAATCTGAACTCTATATAATTTTCACAACAGAAGCACTAAAATAAAGTTTAAATGTAGCAAATCTTTTAAATTATTCCAGTAAAATAATGTGATTGTTGATCACGATCAGCCTAGTTTTCATAGGGCTCATTTTGAATTTCTGTAATAGAGTAGAATGATTAAGGGAATGGTGAGAAAAGGCCGGATTGTTGCTGGGGGACAGGAATGGCATCAGTGGAGCTGTGCTCGAGATGAATCCAGCTCCGTGCTTAGCATGCAGTGATCCACAAAGTGCACTGTTAATAGCTGGGAATAGTGCATCAGTTCATGTTGTCTAGCTGCCTAGGGATCAATATCATTGTGTAATAAACTGAAGTGATTATTTTTATGTGTCTGTGTATATATATATGCATATATACACTGCTAATAATTACATTTTAGCTCGATCTTCAAGCTGTGTCCTACATGCTAATGGATTAGAGCTTCACCAGCTAGCTAGAAGGTCAATTGTTTTGTGATGTTGTGGTGGGACTCAGCTTGGATAACTGAATTATAAGACTTTTTTTGTGATTCAGACACACGGCAGAGTAAGTTAACCCTTTGTGATCCTTTTGGTCTCCTTCTGTCCAGTGTTATGCTTCCATTTAATGAAACAGACGTTTCTGTGCTGAAACCATTTGCAGTAGCAGGACCACAGAATTCACTCTTTTGTTCAAAAATAATGATTGGTTGTGTTGCTGATGGGTGACAGAAATTATTTTAAGATTAGTCTGTACAAACCAGTTTATGGTGATGCTGTGTAGTACCACACAGAGGCTGTACTTTTCAGGCTTCTGTGAGGTGATAGAAAATCTGAAAATCAGAGCCTTACATTTCTTCTTGTCTTCTCTTATGGGCAAGAGGAAAGAGCGCCATGGTGTTGCATGTCCAATGGTAATCTGTCTATCCCCAGGAAGCAGGCATGAGGCAAGATGAAGTTAGTTCTGTATTGCATTTATGTAGATGCTCAAAGCAAAGACCAATACAAGTCCTGTCTAGGTCCTAGTGCAAAACGTTGTGATGCTTTTGAAAGGATTAAAAATAAACAGAATTAAGATTATTAATATTTCTCACTTTCAGAAGCCTTCTCCTGTAGGTGTTATCTTCATTAATGCAACTTTACAGAGACTGGCATTGTGTCTCAGAGGAAAGACAACAGAGAAAGGAGAGGTTACCATGCAGGTACACTTGTACAGTCAAGGCTTTTCAAAACATTTTTCCATTACCGATCTTTCGTTGATTTTCATGTAGGACATACTTGATACATGTGTTTATAAAATATTTATACATTCATGGGTCAATTCCACTGATGGTTGTTATGCTAAAGGAATTGTGAATTTGCAATAATTAGGAATCTACTGGGGAGAAGAAAAGATGGGTAAGACAATAGATGAACCAGTCTTGAAAACTCTTAAAATTTCTGGAGATGTTGAACAAAACAAAAAAAGTCCCACTGGTTTCTTTAAGAAATCCTAATGTTAAAAAACTGAAGAGAGGGCTGTTTTTTCAAGTTCTTTTTTTTGCTTTTCATCTTCTACATTTGCTTCTTAAATGTAAAATACTGTAATTGAATCACAGCATTAGCTGGCTTTTCCCAACAAAACAGCAGATTTAGGCTCTTTGCTGCTAGTTTCAAAAGTAATATGTATGGAGAGAGAACGTGAAGACAAAAATTGAGCACATAGATGTATAATCCCAAAGGAATAAACTGACTTCTACTAGACAAGCTGAAAGCTGATTAAAATATTTTTCATCCTTTGGGTATGCAACAGCTTTTGATGATGGAGAGTGTATTAATATTCAGCTTAGCTGCTTGTCGACACTTCAGACAGGTCCCAGGAAAGACTCTGATACTGACCAGGTTTTCTCACTCTGCCAGAAATCTTTTTGAGACACAGAGCAGCAGCCTTGTACCAGGAAAAGCCAAGATAAGAATACTGCTATGTCTTTATTTTAGAAATTGCTTTTATAGATTTTTTTAAAAGGATTGAAAATTTTAAAGAATTCTTTTAATGATATAAACACAACAAAGGAGAAAAGATTATTCTTAATTATTTTAAAATAAAGATGCTGTAGTCTATTCAATTTTCAATTCATTTGTCTGACTTGTTTGTAAACTTACAAAGATCCCAGTAGTAATATCAGTGATCAGGATTTTTGGAGAGTGTGTTCCTACTTAAATTATTTTATAACAGTCAGATCTGAGGTGGTGGGGTACTGTTCTCTTAACTTTGTCTATTCCCTTGAAATGTAATACCTACCTTCCAGACAAGAATGAGATGTAAACAGCTGCTTTATCAGCTGATACTTCTTCTGTTCTTTTGTTGGCATGCTGACATATAGGGTGTTTGCTTTTTCCCCTTCCACAGTGACTAAATATATACAGTATCTCTGGAAAACATGTCATACACTGTGCGAGGTGCCTTTAGGATGGCTCCAGGGCTAAATACTTCCTGTAGTAGGTGAAAAAGCATGGCTTAATCAGCTTAGTTAACTTAATTAAGCTGTGCTTTTTCTCATGGTACAGCTTTAAAGTGTATTTCATTTAGAAACTGTATTTCATAGTTGTGGAATGACACAAGGTTGGAGAAATTCTGTGGGATTTTTATAGTGGGCTTGAAGAAGATAAGATTTGCTAGTTATTCTGCAATGGGAAGAAGTGAACTAAAGGAATGTGCCCTTTTTACTGAAGATTTAAAAGAGAAATCCTAATGCAGTTTAGATTGTAAAGGCTTCTCAAACTGAGAAAGTCTACTCTTCTTTTTATCCCCATCTAATTTTAAGATTTTTATACCTGGGATAAGCTGTCCATTTTCATCCCAACCTTGGCTTGCCTGCTTGTAGATGTGTCACCAGATTCTCCATGACCCTACATTCTTTTACTGTTCTCAGGAAGAAGTAAACTAATGTGGTGTGATTGTGACAATGTGGGTCTTTTCTCCACTGATCTTTGAGTGTCAGAAGAAAATACTATTACAAATTAAAGTAATTTGGACTCAGTTGTTCTTTCTTGAGAGGATTTGCTCTTTATATTCTTCATGTTGAGGAAAAGGTCTGACTTTTCCTCTTGGCCAAATGCTGGGATCCTGGTCCTAGTGGAACGCTCCTGTCTCGCTAGAGGAGGAGATTGATTAGCAAGGCACAGGCACAGCTGGAAACAGTAAGTGCTGAGTGAGTTCTACTTACCATCTCATTTGCTTCATCTGGCTTGTTAATTTTAGTTATTTACTTACCTCTGCAGGTTCTAAAAGAGTAAGGGGTAGGGGAAAAAGCGATCAGGGTAGCAGTTGCAGCTGGCCAAGGGGAAAGTGGCAGCAGGTGCCAGGAGCCAGTGAAAACATGGTTAGAGGGTTAGGAGCCCTTCTGTCGGCAGAATGCAGCACTGAAGGCAAGGTGGGTGAGGACTCCTGGGACAGCAGCTTTGGAGTGAGTGCAGGAGTGCTTGGAAAACTTGAAACTGGGTGTGTGGGTGGAATGGACCTTTGGCTACAGTGGGAATAGAAAACAAGCTTGGCAGGAAAAGCTTTGGAGATTGAGAAGGAGTAGGAAAGGATGGCAAAGGCTCTCAGGCAAAAAGGAGTGGTGTGGTTTGAGAGAAAATAGGATGGAGAGGCTTTGCAAGTGGGAAGTGGTTATGGGGAAGATGGCAGAAGACGAGGGTGTAGCTGTGTGTCTCCTTCTGAGCCAAATACTGTGGGCAGTGATTTCTTTGAGTTTTTGTTTTCCCATCCCTGTAGTGTTTTGATAGAATTCTCTTAATTGATACCTCTGTGCAGTAATAATACTACATTTAATATGCTACTGGCTTACAGTACAGAATCAAATAAGGTAGAAATAATATTTGTTTAAGCAAAAAGTAAATTATGTTGAATGCAGAAAACTATTTAAAGTATGTTGGAAAGTATTTGCTTTTAATTCCACAAACATAAAATTATTCAGAAAAAAACAAGATTATATAGGCATAGATTTTTTAAAATTTTAAAAATGCATATAACGGTTAAGATGTGAATTATTTTTTTTGTGTGTTTATATGGCACATGGATGCATACATATACATTTATATGTATATACAGCCATGTGCACACCTAGAGGGAAAGAGATTTGCCTATAAGTACTGAGCTGCTCTCTATAGTGCTTGAAGTTGCAGAATCTCCCTCAACTGATAAAACGTTTTAAGTTTCTCATTTTAGTACTTCTCATCTTGCTGCTTGGGCATAGTTCTCTTATAGACTTCAGTGCTTCTTGATTATATGGGGTGTTATAATTTCCTGATGACTGGTTATGTTATTTATAATACAGAGGGTGTTAATCCTTTGGTGATTAACACTCTATTTGAATTACCAGAGGTCAAAGGTACATTCTTTTATTTGGATTTTGGGTTTTTTCCAGTATTTTTTCCATTGTTTTTTTTTTTTCTAAAGGCTTTTTCATTCTCTGTTTTATCTGAAAATTATTTTGAAACAGTTTGGGTTAGGAGAGAAGAGGAGCATGCTTCTTCCTTAGGGGCCCAAGTCTGTTGAAGCTGTAGGCATTAGAACATAAGTGCTCTTTGCACTGAACAGCTCCTCCAGAAATCCTCCATTTAAAGATAATGAAAGTCTCATAACCAAAAGAATCATAGTAAAAAGCACATGGAAGAAGGTATTCCCTACTTGTGAAAAAGTAGATACCTATCTGTGTCTCATTCAAAGCCTTTCTGGAAAGATTTATTAAAGATTATAAATGTGTGTGCATATATATGTGTATGTATACATATAAACACACACTTTATAAGGTATAAATATATATGGCTGTCATTTTAGGTGATGTGGAGATATTGCAGAGATTCTTGTCCATCTGCCAGCTGTATCCCAGTCACTGTGGTTTCAGAATTGAGGAGCTGTATTAAAAGCCTTCAGTTGTTTCAAAGGCTGTGGCTGTGCAGAAGTTACCCTTGCCCTAGTATTTCAGTCCATTCTCGAAATACCGTAGGGTTTTTTGTGTTTGTGTGAGCTGTGTTCTTTAAAGTGCTGGAGCCGATTGAGAGGGAAGCACCAAAGGATTTTTGCTGTCTTGTTTTTCACGCATTTCTGGGGTTGTGTAACCATTCCCGCAGCTCCAGGAGAATTCAGTTACATGTCCAGGTTTGCTGAGTTGCTGTGTCCAACTGCAAACCCGTTACAGTGGCCTACAGCAATTGCCAGTGTTCACCAAAGTGTGCTGTGACCCTGGCTTTGCTCCCTTCTGTAAAGATGACCATAACACATTCCTTGACTGCAGATCTGGGGTACATGTTCCACCTGGAGATGTCTTCAGGCTGTGGTCATTCCACATACTCCAAATCTGGAAAAGTGTGGGCATGATGGAAGACCTGCAAGAGTTCCTTCACTGGTGTTTTTCCACTCCAAAGTCTCTCTGGTAGTACCTGGAACTGTGACAACCCAGTTACAGGAGAATTATAAAAATGCGGCATAGCCCTCTGCAATGTTTAGGACTTGCATGTAAACGACGGAGATGGTCAAAGAGCAAAGGAAACACTAAAGTTAGGAAGCCAAAAACAGAAGGAGAGCGGCTCATCTGGTTGGGGGCAGTGTTTCGAGCTTGTAGATTGTTCTCAGCTCAAATGATGCCAACCTTGGAAGCTGTAACAGGATATGATAAGCCTCCCTCTGCATCTTCCAATAGAGGCGTAACTGCTCCTTACTGGCTGCTTTAAGAAAACTCAGCATCAGGCTAGACTGAACAAATGTTAACAGTGTCTGTTCTGCAGAGCTGGAACATGAGTTCACTGGTGTATAAAGCTCTGTTTTAACTCAGTTACCAGAATGGTAACTGGTACCTGAACTGCTGGATGAAGTCCTTCAGTCTGCCAGAAAATTGAAACGTATTCTAGTAATTCTTAAACATTTAATCTACGTGCCAAACCTGTGGGTGTTTCAATGTTGCTCTACAGCAGATACGATGATTGTTACCTAAGTGGAAGCACAGAGGCCAGTCGCTCCTGTCCAGCCACTCATTTGATGATTGCGTTTCACTGTGTGTGCTGGGTTTCTCTCTGCTGTGCTCTCTGGTGTTTTGCTCTGAGCTCAGTGAGGTGCTAAGATTAGCGCTGGTTTGCTTTTGTCGTAATCTTTCATGTTTGCTGTGACGGAGAGGTGAAAAAGTAGTATTTGTTCTGCTCCAGCATGCAAGGAATCCAGCTCAGACACTGAGGGCAATTAGTCCCTATGTTGTGGGATAAAAAGCAGACATGCTAAAATTTTAGGGGTACTATTTTCCCTGTACACGCTCCAGGGGGAATGCTGCACACTGCACTGTGGCTTCCTACATGATTTCTCTGCTTAAGATTGCTGAAGTGCTGACTGCCATTCAACTGCTGGCCTGTGGTTAGTGCAAATACTAAATACCACACTGGCTTCATTCCTTGTGCCTTTAATGTTTCACTTCCATTTTAATACTTTCATTTACGTGTAGAAATGTTTTTTTTCTACTTCTGTAGAGACTATGAGTAGTCTGGCACCACAAAATGTATTGAAAGCATTTGAAGTAGTTCGGTAGGAGGCAGAATTAAAGGTCAAAGTGGTTTTGTGAGCAGAGCAAGAAATTGGGAGAAAATAAGTTGCAGAAAAGAGAGAGTAACAATAACCAAGTGAGAGAAATAAGAATAAATATAATGGAAGTGTAAAGAGTCTTGGAAGTTCAAAGGATGCTAGGGTTAAAAGAACTGAAGGTATTAATATGACAATCGGAATTTTCATCTCCTAAACTTGGCTGCAGTGTTTAATAGGGTCTCACTCTGGGAATATTAAATATGTAAACTTCTAATATAAATGATGTAATTGGTTAGAATGTGACTTTTGTATGAACATATAATTTCACTTTAAATGTCAAAGTAGTTTTTTGTCTGCTGACGTATTTCTGAATCAGCTCTCTTGCAGGAGGGGTTACGTTATGGCCTCACAGTAACAGAACATTCAGCCTGAAAGTCTGCAGATAGAACATTTGCAGTAGTGTGTATGTGTGAAATTTTAAGTGATGAACTGCCTGATTAAAAGCAGAATATGTTTTTACTGAAAATTGTTATTGGTTTTGTGTAAATCCATTTTTAATAGTAAAGAGAAAAAAGGCATGGGGGAGGGAAATAAATTAGGGGGTAGCAAGCAAGACTGAAAGAACATACAACTAAAAGTGTAATTTAAACATATGAATATCAATGCTTTTCATGAGAATAAGAACCAGGGTGCTAAATAAGATTTGCTTCATGAAAGATGGAGAAAGTTGATTGCTGATTTAGCTGGTATAGCTAGAACAATGTACTTAGCAGTTTTCATATTGAAGATTAAGTTCTGTACAAATATATAGTACATTAGAATTTTGCTAGTCCTGTTTCAAAGTCTGCTGAAATATTTTGGATTCCTTCTTACATTTATCACAACCAACCATTTATTTTCTTGGGTTGAACCATAAATATTTGCAGAAGAGCTGTAATCTTTTTTTTTTTTTTAAAAACAACCATTTGAGAATTTGCATAATGGGCTTAAGTAAATAACATGACTTACAAGTAAGGCTCTGAATCTGTTGCCTGTGATGCTGTTTTTTGGTGGCTTGTTCCATAATCAGAATTTATATAATTAAATTCATTACTAGACATTCAAAGTATGCTACTTAAAATACGCTTAGAGATTTACATCAGAAATATTAATTATCCTGTTTTCATTTTACACCTACATTTGTACTAACACAGTCAATAAGCATGTATAAACCATGTCAACTTTTGCTGATTCATTGCAATTTTGCTGTTTAATTGCATTTTTCAAATACATTTTAATCAAAAAATATTTTACTGCTTATTTGCACTGTAAGGCTCCTAAATCTAAGACATCAGTGGGTTCAGAAGATAGCAGATAGACTATCCAGTGTTTGAACTGGTACTCTGGTTCCTGGTTTCCTGAGGATAAATGTGATTGCTCCAATATAAATGTTTTAGATCACAGTGACAGCTGTGGAAATTAAACATAGCCAGCAAAATCTATTTTCTGTCTAGCTAAGTAAAGGAGAGGACAGATGAAAAAATTCCCTGGGCGAATGAGTTCTTATGAACAGTGATGAATCTTTTCCCTTTGCTATATTAATTTTATTGTATTGTCAAGAAAAAGAAATCTAACTTGGATTTCTGTATATGTTTTTCATATTCAAGTTTATCATATTAAGGTGAAAAATTTAGAATATCACTTCTAGACCATGTTGTAGCACATATTGCGAACACTTTTCTAACCACAGGGAAAAGTTAGCCTTTCGGACAGTTTCCAGAGAGTTGCAATGGTTTGTGAATGAAATAGACTTTAAAATTCTGAGAAAATCTGGGGTTTGGGGAGAGGTGAAAAACTTAAAATTTCACAGAAATTTCCTTTTTCCTAATTTTATTATGAACAATGTTTTGTTTTCAGAAGCTTTGCCTTATCCTGCCTTAAAGTAACCCTTTGAGCCATGTTCATCTGGTTTGTTTTCTACCTGAGGTGTGGTCCTGGCCTCTGTAGTTCTGGAGGATTCCTTTTCCCTTCCAGTGAAACTGCTCAGCCTTGACCCGTGGTTTGAATCCACTGTTTGCACTCGTCAGCGGAGACAAAACAGTTCTGCCTTTTCAGGTGCTTCTTTCAGCTGGGGCTTGGATGCTGTTGGTAATAAGCTTACACTCCTCTTCCATGGGCCAATTCTTTCTTGTTTCCACAACTACTTCTTAAGTAACTCCCCCTAGAAAAGTATGTAGAAACTCGCCATTAGAAGCAATTTGATAGTCTTTTTTGTGAACTATACCAGTCACTGGATATTTCTGTTGGGGCTGAAAAGTCAAAATGAACTATGGAATGCTCAGTTGCTGCGTTGTGATTTTATTTTTTTCTTTGCTGAGGTAAAGGAAGTGACGTAGGTTGTAGCTCATAAGTGAGGCTATGAGACATTATTTGTATTTTTTTTAATTAATATATTGTGACCCTTAAGATATACAGGCACTTTTTTTTTTTTTTTTGTAGGGGAAAAAAAGGAGCTCTCTTTAAAAAGTTTATTGCAAAGTAAATGGTTAAAACGGAACTGCAGTTACTTGAAAGAGACAAATATACATTCATTATTTCCTGAGTATGTTGTTTTTATGGGAAACCAAAGGAAGCAATGGCTGGGTGTCATTAAGGAGTAGCTCATGGAAAGCGGTGAAATGAGCAATGAGACTTGTAAAGTGTCATGAAAACTGAAACACCGGGGTACAAAGTACTGCTTATCCTCCCAGATATGGATACCATATGGCAGCATGATGGGAAATAGAGAGTAGGAGACAAGAATCCTATTATTCCTCACACTTTCATTTGCTTGCTATTTGCTTTGGGCAAATGACTTAAGAAGTTGTGCCTGAACCTTCTTCTGGCACGCTATTTATTGACAAGACACCTGTCTTCACTGTCAGACTCCTTGAAGTTTCTTTGGTGTAATTCCAGCTTTGGAACCTCTGATTATAAATTTATTGCTGTTTTTCTAATAGTATTGAAATAGTCTCTTATTGACTGTTCCTAAGTTAAAATCTGTATTAATTTCCTGGTAGGATATACCTTTCTTCTCTTACAGCATTTCACTTTTTTTCCTTAAGAAAGACAACCTGCTATGGTGGGTTCTTGCTGTCCTTGAAATCTGCCTCCTCCTTTTTTTCTTTACCTGCAAGTTGCCATCTCTGGACAACTTTCTGCACATCTCTTTTATGTATCTTTGGACTCAAATGGACTGATAGGGGCTGCTTGGAAAGATGTGAAAAGGATTTGACTTCTGGAAAGATGGCTATGTGGTCCATGTACCTTTGAAATGACACAGAGGAGGAGAGTCTTTATCAGCTCTCCAGGGGCTGGCACAGCTCTGGGAAGATTCTGTCACCTCCTCACCCATTTCCTCCTTCCCACCTCCTGAGTACACACCTATCTACTGCCCAGTGTTTTCATTTATAACTGCTTCACAGCGGTTTCATATTTCTCTGAAGTCAGCAGATCTTCCTTCAGTATTGTTAAACTAAGTCTTACCAATATACAGTACAGTTATCTTCACTGTAATAGTTGTTCAAAATGAAAATTCTGGCAACTTGCACCTTTGCTCTTCCAGCTTCTGAGTTTGTGAAACTGTACTTGAGAATTTCTGATGATGTCCTCTAACGTTAATGGCTGGTAGATAAAACCAAAGCCAAAAGCCAAGAGTGTTGCAAGACCAGGGAGAGCATGCTTACCCACTCCTTCATTGTTACTTACACTGACACTTTCAGCTATTTTGCCTCATACCGTCGGAGGGGGTGGGATCATTAGTGTATTTGGCTTTGCCTTCACCTAAGGCTGTGGAAATGAGCAGCTATTTGACTGTGTTGCAGCAAGAAAATGTGATTTTTAAGAGCAGATCCTTTTGTCATAGCAGTGGGTGCTATGTCAAGAAAGAACAAGAAAAGCTGCCCAGAAAGGTTGTATGGGAGGTCAAGAAAATCATGCAGAACTCTACAGTAGATGTTACAAAGGGAGCCCCTGATGCATAAGGTTTATGCTTTGTGTGTTGTAATTCTGAAAATTAATGTTTTGTGTGTTATATCAGGCTGTTGTGGGCATGTAGTGGTGAAATTACAGATAATAAATTACTACTCTTTCTACTGAAGCTATATAACCTTCTCCTAATTTTAGCACTACAAGGAAATGCAATTTAGTGGTTCTCTATGCTGTGGAGTTTAGTGCAAATGTTTGAACTTTCCTGTGGTCTAGGAAAGCTGGTATTTTAAGAAGTATTTAATAGTTGCATAGGTTACCGTTACACCATTATAATGACTTTGCAGTGCTTTGTTCAGTAGAACACTAGCCTGTTTGTGGGGGAAAAATGTCCAAAGGACATCCTAACTTCTGTTCTCTACAGAAGTGTTTGATATGACATAGCATTAAGGGATAGAATCAACCCCATACATTCTCAATTTCAGAAAGAGGGGAAAAAACTGAAATACGAAGCTATTCCCACTAGAATTGTTGTAAATCTTACAAAATATATAAGCTTTCCTCTTGAACATACATCAAAGGCATAAAACTTGAGAGATTAAAATATGTTTTTAATCTTGGTTTGATGAGCAAAACTTTCACTGTAATATTTATTATGAGAGGCTCTACTTGTGTTGCCTCTTCCCTTTGTTCTGTTTATATATGACTTCCTTTCTTCCAAAAAAGTAGGAAGTATCGTTTTCACAAAGCTGAAGGATATTGCAATGGTTTGTTCATTTAAGCTGAATGGTAGGCCCACGTGGCAGACACAAACTTTTCTTTTATTGTCCTGGGTCCCAGAGGACAAGCAATGCTTTCTGATGGCTTCCCATGAATGCCTTTCATTTGTGGACGAGTTTCAGTGGCTTATGCTGACTGTACAAAGATCAAACAGGCAGGAAAATTGTGGTTTTATGAAACTTAGCCAAGATCTTTGTTATTTTCTCAGAAGTTTTTGTTCTCTAACCCTATTTTTTAAGGACAATATTAGGACAGTTAGTTTTAGCGACTGATGGAAAAAAAGATTGTACTATCATTTTCTCTTTAAAATTTAAGTATTTTCTTGGTTATTAGAAAATTTGTAGGCATGTTTAAAGAAACTACTGACCATAATTGCAGTCTGTCTTTATTGCATTTGGAATCAATGGTATCCAAAATTAAGCTTAAAAAAAATGTTGTGGCTGTTTGGTCCTGCAATTTGATCTATTTCGGGCCACTGCGCCTGCAGAGTTTTGCTGAAATCACCCAGTTGGGGTTTTTTTTGCATGGGTACAAAGGTCTGTCAAACAGATTTGATTGCGATTTGACCTGTCAAAGTCTCATTTGTTTCAAGAACAGTGGGTTTTTTCTCTACAGGTTCTCTTAGCATTCATTACAGAGATTTCCTTTTTGCTCAGCTGTTGGCGAGCTTAAGTCTTGGAAGGAGATGTGCAGACCACAACATCTTTTTAACTGCAGCGATGGCATGTTTTGCCAGCAATACATAATTTTCATTGTGTTACTCATATAAAACCTCATGTTTGTCGTACAAATTCAGTTTTTTTTGAAGGATTACTTTAATAAAACTAAAATGGCCTAAGTTTCTGAAGTGAAACCTGTAGCATCTTTAGGGGTCAGACGTAGCTGAAACTTGAACAGCTGTACAACATGCATCCTAGATTGTTTTTAATTGTCTTCCCTTTCTCTAACAGCAGTAATTCTTGTTTATATTGTCACGAACCTTTCCACCGAGCACAAGAGCACCATACTATAAGGTCACATGCTTAACCCCACTGCGGGGTTACAACGTAAATGGGCCCCCTTTGTTTTCATTAATGTGTGAGGGCTGGGTGCAAGGCAAGGCTGTTCACAAGGCTTAAATAACTTATTGTAAAAGTGTCTTAGAGAAAGCATATTTTGTCTCCATACCACAGTTGTTTAGCATTACTCTTGTGCATCCAACCGACAGCCAGTTTGGCAATGGATTTTTGTGTGTCATTTTGTTCTTTTGACCTGTGATACTTTTTTCTTTCTTTTTTTTTTTTTTTGCCTTTGTTTTTTTTTTTTTTTTTTTTTTTTTTTTTTTTTTTTAGCTGAGCTAATGGATTCACCTCAAATAATACAAAATGAAGAAGCTTCTTCCCCTTCTGTTCCTGATAGCCTAAAAAGTAGTAAACAAAGCTGGAACTGCTCTTTTCCACCCCAAACCCTTTACATAACAATTTGCCAGTTACTATTTCTGTGTTGATGAAGATGTTTGAAACTAAGACTTTCTAAAAATGTCAAATTAACATAGTATTCTGAGTGCTTTTTTAATCAGTTAAAAATTAACAAAGTATAGCCTTTTAAAATGGCTTCTGGAGTTTGAAGTCTTTTTTCTGCCTGTCACTGATCTATGGAGGAAGAATTATGTCAAAATATTACAAGTTGTTTTGATTATCTAGAATTTGCCCTGAGTACCAAGATTTTGGATGATTTCAAACCCAGTCCTGATGGTAATTTTTGGCAGCCACTTTTAGTTGGTTTTGTAGGCCAAAATCTCTTCAAAAAACTCAAAGTCATGTTCTTAAGTGCTGCACTGTGTCAAAAATGGAGCCATTTTGAGGGGGTATTTTGCATTTTTCCAGGGATGAAAACTCTTCATCTTAAGTTCATTGTATTTGGTTGTTCTATTTTAAAATGGAGATGCTGTGACGAGAAGTTTTCACAAATGTTCTCAAAATACTTCTTTTCGTCCTAATAACTGCTATGCTCTTGGGCTTTGGGCAGAGACGTTTTGTCTTGGGTTTTAGTTTTCTTACACTTCATCTCTAGTAAGAGCAAGTTACTATACCTAGTGATCTCTCCCGTATGGCAATAACTGATTTGACTAGCTGTAAACAGGATGAAATCTGCCAACCTTAAAAGATTATTTAGTTCTCAAGAACATAGTGGTAGTTTGCTATTTAAATAGTTCTGTTAATAAATATTTAAGAAACATTTTTGTGAAACAAAAATAATGTATAGCATTTAAGACTGCAGTAAATATGAGTCTTCCAGCATGCAGTCTTGACAGAGTTGTTAATGAATAGGAAAAAATAGTCAAATATTGTTTAAAAAGCCATCCATATCCTAATGAAAATGTTTTACCTTTATTTTTTCTTTTTCCTAGAGGAATGTAGTTATCCCTGAAAATTGATTTGGTACACATAAAAAGATTGCATAATAACATCTTAAATAAAAAATTTAAGAGTAGAAAAAAATAAAGAACACAGACTCCAGAATTCAAATGCTGAGGAGAGACACCAGTTTATCAAATAACATTATCTCCTTTTTAAGAAGAGAAATATTTTTTATAAACCACATTAATAGTTTGGGTGATCGTTCACCTAGGCTGTACCTCTTATGTGTGGGCTCTGAATGCTGTGAAGTGTGATTTGCCCTGTAGCATCATGGTAAAGCAGGAAGTGAAGCAGGTAGACAGTGACAGTACATGCAAATTTTTAGAGCTCTGGCACAGTTTATCATGATGTATCTTTAATGGTAGTGGTTTTTGTATGGGAGAACACAGGTCAAACCCTTCTCCACAAACTGCTATTTTTCGTTTCTGCAGCAACCCAGGAGATACAAAAGCTTTTTGGGGTTAGTGGAGAACATCTCCTTTGTGGCATGTACTCAGTACATGTCTGTTAAGGATGCTCAGCCAGTTTGTGTTAATACATCCTTGACGTTGCTTTTTTACCAGTGGATTAACGGTTCCTTCTGGAACAGTGCAGAGGTGATTAGTCGGCCACCTCTGACCTCTCTCTTAAGTTGGACTTTGCAGCTGAACTTGAGAACCCATATCTTGTTTCGCGTGCCTGTAGGAGGAAGCGTTGGTGAGTGGTGAGGCAGGAGCTGGGAATGTTGTGGTGCAGGGTAACAGAATGCACTGTTGCAGGGTGTCTGAGCTGTAACAGTGTTGTCTGTATTCCAAATTGTATTGTCATAATTTGTGAGCACATCATGCAAGTGTCATCTCTGCTGAGTTGCCAGAATCTGCAGCATGTGATTTTTGTTTCAGAGAGAAATCAGTGTGCATATGTTTGTGTATGTTTGATCTGGTGATCACAATGTTTGTTTTCTTTGTTAGGCACATGAATCAGATGATTAAAGTTTATTTTCCCTGATTGAATGCTGTCATATTAATGGAAATTGTCTATATAATATTTTTTGATACAGTGAAATTTTCAAATAGTTGGACATTCAGTCTTCTTCTTCAGTGTTGTTGCATGGTGTTTTACTGGAACACAGCTCTATCAGACTGCTGCCAATAGCTGCCTATAGTTGGCATTAACAGCCTTATAGCATGTAGTTTTTACAGATACATTGCATTCAGAAGAAAAATAAATAGCAATATATATTACTGAGCTCCTGGCAGAATGGAAGTTGGCAGCTGAGTTTGTCAAGAGGATGAGAACCCCAGTGGGAAGTTGTGTGTCCTTGGAAGGGGTGGAGGTGTGCCTGAGTGTTCCTTGGGTTAATGCTCCAGATCCGTGGTGCTGTCCTGAAATTAGGTGGAATGTGATGAAACAGTAACTGCAGGTGTGTGTTATCCTGGTGTGTATGTTGTATACAGCAAACATGGCTTACACATATAAGATTAGATGGAGTTTTAATATTCTTTAGTCTAGGAGGAGCTGTGGTTTGTGTATTCGTTTTTTGGTTTTTTTTATTCTAAAAAAAAAAAGTGTCATTTTCTTTAGAGCCTACAGGATGTTAAGTTTGATCAGAACTATATTATAAACGATATTAACTATAGTTTAGCATTGTAATTTTGCAATTATCTTTTTTCTTGTAAGATTTGTGTTGCCTTTATATACTCGTAAGGTATATTCCCTTTTATCACTTGTAATAGAAAATTAGTGTCCATATATAAGTGGCATATATATATTGCAGGTTTATGTAGTTTTATGCTCTAATAAGTCAGAATGACACGTGCAAAACTTTATTCCTGAACGTGCTCTGGATGCAAGAGAATTAAGAGTAAGTACTTGCCTTGCTCTTTCAGAAGGAATCCATATTTAGTGTAAGTACTGAATCCAGAATAATGATGGTACATATTTTGGGTAACTGTTTGAAGTGAAATCAGTAGGCTTTTCTGTTTGTTCTCTTTTGTCAGCTCCCCCATTTTTAAAATTTGCTAGTATATTGCATTTTGTTGTACATTTTGCACTGCACATCATCAGCATTTTCATGGCCTATATGTAAAGTACCTAGCACATGGTTTGATGTGAAATATAGTTATGTAGTGTAACAAAACTGGAGAAGAATAAGGCACTGAAATCAGACAGCCTAGTTTTCCGTTGAGGAATGAGGATCATTGCTTCCAAAACAGTATATTTCCTAATGCTCTTGTCATCAGCTTCTAGTGATGTCTGGTGGTGTTCTCCTTGCTGCTTGACAATGTCATATTCCCCATACATTAAATACATGTAGCGTAGCAGGCTCTGTTTTGGTTTTATTTCCTATGCTCTTCCCAGCAGTGTGCTCTCAATTCTCTTTCTGTCTGTTTAGCCATGACAGCTGGTATCACTACTGCACTTAAATGATTATGAATTTTAAATCTTCACAACGGTGTGCCATGGTGTCACTGGAGGTAATGAAGTTGTTACTTGAGCCAAGTGTGACAAAACTTAGTTTTTGAAAAAACATGGTGAGAATCCCATTCTCACAGGGATATCCACAGACCTGGTGCATTTAGTGCTGTGAGGATGATAAAGGCATTGAACCCCTTATGTCGTTCGAAGATATGATTCAGCTGTATGTGGTTATCTTGCATATGTACTAAATTGCTATTCTGCTATGGCATGTGTCTTAGACAAAGCATGCCCACAGGCACTTCTGGACATGTGGCTTGCTGTTTCATTTCATTGTGGCTTGCAGCTTCTTCATTCTGCAGTGTTTAACCCATTCTGTAACTTGGCTTTCTGTTTTAAATTATTTCAATAAAACTAATGACATTGAAAATACACTTTAAATTTCTGCACAATTATATTTTAGTAGACGGTGTGCTAAAAGCGTTGTGACTAAGGCAAGTAAGTAGCTTGTAGGCAACAGGTAGTGGCTTCAGTGGTGGGAGGAAAATGCTGGTATTCTAGGCTTTTCCATACTAAATAGACACTGAGATGTGCTGTTCAAGAAAATCAGTAATGTGACATGTAATTAAACACTAAAAGATAGTTAAAATTAAAAATGTAGTAAAGAATTCTGAATCTAGCACTCACTTTTTTCCATTTTTCTTCATAGCTTATGGATGTTTAAAATTTTTGTTTTGGTGGCTATTACTGTTACCTTTAGAGATTCCAGTTTGGATTTTGAGTGCTACAAAGAGCAGAGATCTAGTTTGGAGATTTTAGTACGAGTCTGCATCTATAAATATTTTAAGAGAAGCTCATATGTAGCTTAGAGTATTAGGGCTTCAGTATAAATTAGATGAGTTAAAGCAGTGCCTCACAGGTCGAATTATTTCATTAGAATCAGTAAAATGATATGAGTATTCAATTTGAACTACAGTTCATTTCAGTGTCTGTGAGATAGTATTACCTACTTCTGGCTTTGAAGCCCATCATCTTTTCCTCTCCTCTCTCCTCCACCCTAAATTATTCATAATAGTTGATGATGTTAATTTTGAGATGCTAAGAAAATTACAGAGTACTCTTTCGAGTTCTTTTGAATGCATAAAATGATGTGTTGTATAATTCTTCAGTGCTTATTAGAATGGCACATAATTGTTGATGATGAAAATTCAGACTGCTGGCTGAGTGAGCATGTGCAAGTTGTACTCAGCGTGATTCAGCACTGCAAAATCTAAGCTGTCCAGAGTGCAGATTAGCCAAGTGAGTCTTGTAGTGCATCTTAGCTCAACTGATTTCAGCAATAGTAGATAATCACTGAAGCATACACTGCTGTGCAGTCCTTCAGAACTTAAGTGTTCAGCGTAACTACTGTTTGCATGTGACCAAAATGGAGAAAGGGAGGTGTATACAAAGGAGTGAATTATAACAAAGAACACTTTCTGCTTCAGTTCTTGCTCAGAAAACATATGTTCAGCCATGCAGGCAACAGTTGGGGTAAAGACACACTGTAGGTTTGGAAACAAAAGGCGTGTTCTTTTCTTGCATTCACAATGTTTTCAAACATATTCACTTGTTAGGGACTGGCCTGTCAGCTGGATCTTCTTGCAAGCGTGATTTCTTTTTCCTGACTTCTTTCAAAAGCTTTTTCCCCCACAATGTTTTACACTTCATATAATCCACTATGCGTGCTAGGCCTGCCTCGGTCTTTGTGCTATTGATGATTCAGAGGTGGAGGGGCCATGCTCTGGGAGAATGTGGCTGAAGGGTAACCTTTCAGTCACCCATACATCTGAAGATGCTAAACCACTCTTATTCCAAATATCTTAAGTGGTTTGGTTGCTCTTTCATGATGAGGTGGGTTATACTTCACCTTTACAACATTGCCAAACCCATTAGAGCAGCAAAAATATTTTGAAAGTGTTGATCTTTTTACATTTTTTACTTTGTAACTACATATTGAAGATTTTACAGAAACTCATCATAACTGCATTAAATCATCCAGTAAAAAGGATTTTTTTTTTTCTCAATTGGAAATTCATTCAGTTGTGGCATGCCAGAGTAACCGAAAATTACTTGATCATTACTTCTGTTTGGATTTCTTTTTCCTAAATATATGGTTCAAGACTCTGGTATAAATATTCTTATATAGGCATAAAGGTAATGGTTATTTCCAAAGAAGCTCAAACTGGTTTAATTTATGACCTTTAAACTCATATTGCTAGAAAATGTACTGCTTTAGCTCCACAGGTATAGATAAATGGAACAACTTTCTAGTGCAGACGGGACCTACAGTTTCTTTGGAAATGTCTAAGTGATCTACTCGCCGTAGGTTTTTCTAGGTCAAACTACTCATCTATCAAGTCAGGTATTCATCCTTTGTTGTCAGCAGTGAATTCCTCAAAGCGAGGCAGAGCTGCCTACGTTTTAGTGCATGTAGACTTATATATACAGCTTAAGCATATGTCTGACTTTAAGCATTCTGCTCTGTAATTGGGTTATGTACATGTTTAGTTTTGATGTGCACCATTGAATATAATGGTAGGGGAGAAGGTATAATCTTTGTGGCAATGGTTTCACACCAGCAACTTGAGTTTCCTTTCCTTTTATGCTACAAAAATGTCATGCCTTTCATAAAATTCTCTATTCTTTATATTTTATTTAAAAATAGACATAATGTTTCCCTTAAAACCCCTGATTCTATGTTGGAAGTTCTCAGTCAATAACCAGAACTGTTAGGGAGTTTTATGTTGGCTTGCAGATTATTCATGTGTTTCGTTGGAGTATTAACAGTGGTATCTGAATTCTCAGCAGCCTGGGAAATTACCACTGATGAATGTCCAGTGATTAGAATATCCTATATAAGGCCCTTCAGACCATGAGGATCATTTACTCAACTAGAAAATCCTCAGACAGGAAAACTCCATGTAAATATTTTCTACTGGAAGGTGCCAGCAAATGCATCCTTGCCAACGTATGTCAAAACTGCCAGAAGATCTGTGGGGATGGGGATTAACTTTTTAGCACTGTCATCTTAAGAGCTTTGACAGGGAAACATTATTTAAATGTTTTTTCTTTGGCTGCCTATGACTGAAAAGATGTTAACGGTAGATAAAACTAATATAAAGCAGTTAATGATACTGACATATACTCCAAGTCTGCACCTTTTTCTTTTCTTGAGGTCTGTGTCAGAAATCCTTGAGAATACTACAGCTTTAAAATAAATTGTCCTTCCTTCTCAAATGAAATGTGATGATTTGTCTCCAGTCTGATGAAAGAAAGCACACGCTAGTATATTGCTTCTTTTGAGGAATTTTTTGTTTTGCTTTAGAGGCTCCTTAAAAGTAAATTGTTTTAGATGTTGCAGTGACTTCTCTGACTCTCAGAAAGAAAATAGTTAATAATAATTTCTTTCCTTTCAGTTCCCATGAGCCTACCTTCATTGCACAGTTTGCGTATAACAGCTAGTAAGAGTAGAATGTACTGAACCTTAAACAAATCTATTAGGATCACCATGGCCAGAAACCGGGAAAATGGCAGGAAAAACGAACAATGATTTTGTAAACCCTCCAAAGGTCAGAAAAAGGCTTTCAGTAAGTATGCAGAGGCTAGAAATCAAATCCCATTTCCTATCATAAGAAACCAGTTGTTTTAGCAGCAGTGGTTAATGTACTGTATGTGAAAGATTTAAGACTAGTTGGAAAGCTTTGCTTCTGTTTTATTAGGCTGCTATTGAAAAGCCAACAGCATAACTTCAGCTAGGTGCTTTGAGATTTCTTAATGGGCTGTCAAGGGCAAGACACCAGGTCTGTGCTATACTAGCTCTTTCCTGTACATTAAAACAACAGGGGCCAAATGATCATATACAGAAGTATGAATTACTTGATGCTTTCTCTGTTCCATATGGTCAGCCATGTCTTTGGCAATTAATCATGTGCAGAATCAGTTGAGTGCTCTCTGAAGCATTGAAGTCAACATTTAGTTGTACCTGTGCCAGTGGGGGCAGTGGGGGTTGCGAGCATAAAATAGCAGGATGAAGAGCTGCTGGCGCCGAGGCC
Organism: Cnemophilus loriae; assembly: GCA_013397755.1. Lineage (NCBI taxonomy): Eukaryota > Metazoa > Chordata > Aves > Passeriformes > Corvidae > Cnemophilus > Cnemophilus loriae. The sequence goes on from VZTF01000387.1 coordinate 273,851, forward strand.
AGAGCAGCTGGCTTCTATAAACAACACTTTTTTCCTCTTTACCTTTTTTTTTTTTTTTAAACTTTCTTTGACAAACATGACTCATTTTTCAATATCATCCAAAACATGAGGGTTGCTGAGTGAAACTGTGATAACTGGCGTAGTAGATTAATAAACAAAAGGCAGAGAATTGGGTTTAATGTGCCCAAATTACCGGGTGATAACTTAAACCATATTGGCTGTTCCATTGTATCAATGGAAATGGGTGCATTTGCTCGTATTTTAAGTAGAAATTTTAAAAGTAAAGAAGAAATGAGCAGGGTTTTGTAATCAATTACTAGCTTTTTATTATCATGGAAGAGTTACAACATGTTAAATTAACATGGCTTAATAGATTTCAGGTTCTTTTTCCATCCCCTCTAAAAGGGACCCTGTTCTAGTTTCGTAGAATTTCATCAGTGCGTACTTCTTGCACTGAAAGCAAATAAAATTACAGAAATAACAGGGAAAATACAGAACAACATTTTAGCCCTGCTTACAGATTTTACTCATTCTGTTTTTCCTTTCTGTATTAGTTATTGATTTTTTAGAGATGACTGCTGGTTGGTAAAGATTCAGAAGCTTATCCTATTTAAACTGGTGGTGAGTAAATTGAGTCTTAACTTAGAGTGAAAAATCTGATTTGTTGACCCAATAAAGTAGGACCAAGAGGCAAACTGTCCCAAGTGCCACTTTAGTTCAGACTGAAGGCTAATTTGTTTGACACAACACTAGGCTTCATGTCTCCAGTTATGCAGTGTTTCTAACCTTACGTCTGACTCCTCATGAGGTCTGTATTGAAGGAAGGAAAAAATCTGGTTTTATAAGATTGAAAATGTACCAGTGTGGGGTTTGGAGTGTTTAGATGTTGCTTTTTCTTGTTTGTAAGCACGTTGTGATATTCACGCAGGACACACAGTTCAGCAGGGTAGTGGCCTATGGATGTTAAAACAGTTTCTTCTGGTGCATATCTAAGGAAAAAATATTATTGTAATCCTGTTACAATACCAAGATTAGCTTTGTTAGGTATCTAATTTTGTGTGTATATCCTGGGTGAGTAGAAAGACTTGGTTATAACTGTTTCTATTCAGTCCTGTGTCACTGATACATTTTGTTGGTGGTAATGAGAGAAATAGGGTGTTGGTCTCTTGAAATCTAATCTTAGAACTTTCCTTTCTTACATAATGAGAGAAGATGCTCTGATGGCTGCTGCCTGATATGCCTAAATTTAGTTCTGCTGCTGTACCAGGAGGAAGGCAAAGAGTACAGTTTCCTAAATACTATGTTTGACGTAAAAGGCTGGATTTGCTCTTGATACATGTGTATATAAATATATACATATATATATATGTGTGTGTGTGTGTGTACACAGCTTTGGGCTTTTTGAGAGGTGAATTGTGTGGTTTTTTATAAGACTTGTGCCATTTGGGACTTTCCAGGAAAGCCCTAAATACAGTAATAGATCTGTAAGGAGAATTGGGTAAGAGTTACTGCAAATATTAGTAATACTGCTTATTAAAGAGGCATGCTGGCCAATGAGACGGGGAGTTGCTTCCCACAAGTGATAAGCAATTTGTGTAATCTCGTTGCTTAGGTTGTCCAGGATATGTTTTTACCAGCTCAGGAAGCAGAAGAAAGAAAGTTTCACCAGTTTGTAAACATTACCACCCTCAAGAATCTCTGTGAACACAAGGATGAGATAAGGCAGGCTGTAGGGCTGGTTGCATTGTTTATTTATTCTACTGTCCTGCAGTCCCAAGTGTGCTGAAAAACACTGAGTCAGTGCTGAGTCCAGTTCAGAACTGTGAAGGCTTCACTCACCATTGGGCAAAGGGGGCCTCTACAGGCAATTATTTGTCATTAAAAGAGTTGAGACACAAGATCAGATTTTCTTTGATGGGATGTGCAACTGTAGTGATGTTCAAAAGAAGGTCATCCCTGCTCTTTGGAGCAGGGGTGGTATCAGCCGGGTTTCTGATGGATTTTTATCAGTGTTGGTGTGAGGAAATGGCTTTCCCAGCTGATAACATCTTTGACCGAGTTTCTTGAACCCTTGACCTTTATCAGTCAAGGTATATATTGAATCCCCTTGTTAAAAATAAATCCCAAAACAAGTTACATGGAAAAGAAAACTTTCAAAGGAACATGTTTTATAATATAATTTTACCCAGAATGCTGCTTTATTTGTTACAATTCCAGATTTTTATTGTGATTATAAGAATAGCAAGTTATTAAGAAATGCCTCTATAAAAACTACACATCAAGCCCTGCACTGGCATTCCAGGTGACCTTACTGCCCTTTCAGCACTCTTAGAAAACAAGTAAATCAGTTAAATTGCTATGTATTGTTGTTGTATGTTGCTTAATAATACTATTTCACCCTCCAGGTAGCTGTGACTGTACTCACAGGGCTCAATAAAGAAGCGTTTATGATGTCAGTGTCAAACTATGCGTTTGACTTGAGCCATGTACATCACCACATAAATGAAAGGTGTTAACAGAAGGCTGGAGCAATATAATTGTTCTCTCAGTAAAAAATAAATTATGTTCAGTTTCCAGAATTATGATGTTTCTGTAGATGGAGGGGACTTTACTTAATGAAACTCAGGACCAAACTTGCAATTTGACCAGGTCAGCAGAACTCATACAATATCACATACAGTGTGATTGGGAATACTTGGAGAAGTGACCACCCATCTCTGACTCATAATACTCTATTAACATCATCTTTTCTTCAGCTTTTAAATGAAAGTTCCTTAGTGACTACTAGTTCTCAAAGCTCTACACTTTGTGAATCATTTAATTAGAGGATCTTGATGTTTGTTGCAGCAAATAACTATACTTTTAGCTTTGCGAGGCATAGCATCATTAAACTTGGGACTTTCCTGAAGTCTTGGAGAGAGGCAAACGTCTCACCATCACCAGTGGATTTTCCTGTGCCTCTGTGATTAAAATGGCCATCCAGAGATTCCGAAAGGGAAATCTTGGTGGACTGTGGCCTAGCTGTATGGCTGCAGTCTGATCATCTTATAATACAGAGGTAAACTCTGGTTGTAGTGCTCTGTCAAGTCTTGTACATGATAAATATAAAAGTTAAAGCCTTAGTCGGTGTATTTATTGTGAATGACAAGGAGTGTTAATTTCCACCATTAAAGAATGTACGTCAGTTCACGTGAGTGTGTTCTCACTTGCTGAAGTCCTCTATCAAATCCTGGTTTAAACTGTGCAGCTGCTGGAAGTGAGGCTCTAAGGTCAGGATTGTTGAAGTTGGCGGATATTGGAGCTTGTGGAAAAGATGTTGTAGGTCAGTGCAAGGGAAACCCGTGTCAGGGAATCCTTATCTGAAAATGCTCTCTGGCTTTTTGTTTGCTTTGTAATGTCAAAGCAGGGTCAAGAATGTGATCTGTATAGACAGAGTTTTGAACATTTTGGGTTTTCACAAGAAAATGTTCTTTTTGATGTTTAAGTCCCATATGATGGGGTAGTGACTTTTGGTACGCCAACTGATAGAGCTGGGAGGTGGGGAGAAAGATGCTTTTTGTTCTTTGTCATGTGATGTTGGTGTAATAAAGTTATTTTCTGTCTCTGTGAACCCTGTCGTGCTTCTTTCTTGGAAGGACCGTGGCAGTAGCAATGCTACTCCTGCTTTTACCTCGCTTAAGAAGTGTATAATCAGCATGTTATTGTTGTGGGAAAAAACCCTATCAGAATGAGGATAGAGCTTCCTATTTTTCACAAACTGAAGATAATTACAATCATTTCTCTCACAGAATTCCCAGAGGAATTTTAGTTGGACAGGACAGAATGTAATGTGTGTGTGTGATGTTGAGGAGGCGGTAATATGCCGTGTGTTTTGTCACGTTGCTCCAATAAGGGAACTTATGCTGGGGATAGGAATTGCAGCTCTTGGTTGTGTTTGAGTTGTGTTTTCAAACTCACATGTACAACTTCCCAGGTCAGAAACTTATTTTTTTACCTCCTTTTCTGTGAAAAGAAAACAGATCTGTGCAATAATTCCATCTGTTCTGTCGTCCTTCCCAAAAACATTTCGATGCTTTGATACATTTGCAGAACATGTGGCTGAAGGTTAGAACATCAGAAATAATTCCGTGTATATCGGAGGCTGGTTAAGGTGAAAAAGGCAATATAATATCGTCACTTAAGGAAAAGACTCAGTCTCTGCCATGGAGACACTGCTGCACATTGAGGAGCACGTGGGTGTAGGACTGGTTGGTAGCTGAGCATCAACCATTTCCTTCCCAACTTGGCAGACACGGGGAAGTGCAGGGAAAGAAGAGGAGAAAGTGGTGCATGAGTTAGTAGGCAAAGATGGAATGAGAGATCTGGGAGGATTGCTGGGAGGATGAAGGGTGGTAAGAACATCTCCAGTTCTCTTACATCAGCATTAAATGTCAGCAAAACATTTGGGAAGGCCAGTAACATTTGATCTGCAGAGACTGAGTGTCATCCTGCTTCACAGATTAGTTAAATCCATCGCATGTATATATATGTATATTTTTGAGCAGTTTTTAATTTATTCCATATGTGAAAAGACTTTATTACTTGTTTATTTGAAATATTTAATGATAAAGAGAACGTGGGGACATCAGCAGGAATTCCATTCAACAGATACAATACAAACAGGTATTTTCTTCAATAGCTTTACCAAGGAGCAAAGGGGAGAGTGAAATCCCCCAAACAAATGCTACATTGAGGAAAACACTTCTGATATTATTTGATACAAGATAATATTTAGAAAATAACTATGCCTCAAGAAAATGTGGGCTAGAATGCACAATGTCTTATTGTGATACTTAAGGCAATGAGATTCTAAGGTTTGCCTTATGTGCCATGTATATTGATTAAAAACCAAATATATGGTGGCCATTTCTAACCATCATTTACTGTATTGATTTGTCAGCAGTGGAACTGTAATAAAAAAAGCTATTGATTTACTGTCCTTATTTGCTTATGGGCTTTTTATTAATTTTACACATTGTTTCCTATTTCTAGATTATAATGTTTATGTGTTTCCTCCCTTTAAGACAAGTCTGGTCCTCTCTGAAATTAGAAAAGAGCAACAAATTGAAGAACAAAGGAATGAGACCATCAGGTGCTTCCTGGTGATACTTAAGGAGAGACAAAAGCTACGTAAAGAATGGACAGCAAGGTGAGAAATACTCCTATAAATCCCCTTGAGTGGGGAAAAGTGACGCTTTAAAAAAAAGTTCTAAATTTTCACTGTTCAGATAGTAATTCCTTGAATGGGATAGTCCATGTTTCTGTGGGGTAGCCTGCTCCCTTACTCATACAGTGCAGACTACTGATAACAGCTTGGTGGGCAGCACTCGGATCTGAAGAGTGGTGCCACCTAAAGTAACCTCAGGTTTTCCACATATTGCTGACAAAATGAGCAATGCTCTTTGCTGGAATGCTCTGCTAAAACTACACCTCTTGGCTGCTTCCTTCGTGCTCCTCCCATTTCCCTGTGGTGTCCTACTGGTGTTAACTGGGTCATGTTGGTGAGATTGGCATAAGCGTATGTACTGCTGGAGATCGTTTCGTGGGACTGTTTTACTATACCCGAGTTCTTGAAGAGAACTCCCTGCCGTAGATCAGGAGATGCTGTTAACAGTGTTAAAAAGTTGTTTATACTTCTCTTTGGAAAGGTTTATGTTCCTGGTGTGTAATCAGCTGAATGCATTTCAGAAGCACCAGATACACCATATGTTTAGTTTGTTCAGAAACAGGTGAATGAAAGAGAATTTCCGCCATGTTCCACCTTATGTCCTTCTCTTTAGCTGCTAAATGAGTTGATGTCACCTTTTTTCACACCTATGTCTAAAATCTATAGGTTTCTATAGGTTTATACTAATTTCATAATCTCTTATTATTTTATTATTTGATATTTACATAAAATATCTGGCAGACTATGAAATTTTTCTGCCAAATATACAGGTTTATTAAAAACCAGGGAATGTTCCTTACTTACAATAAACACAGTTTTTAGTCAAAAGTATTTTTAAATAAGATTTTTGTTACGTAAATTTAGCATTTAACTAACATGATTCTTTTACCTGCACTAAATATTATAGTTAAGGGAGATCTCTTGTATTTTGCTGGTGTAGTTCCTGACAACTCTATGAGATTGCTTTTAAAATGTTATCTGTAGATTTTGGGTCTGACACTTGGGTATCTTTTCTATTCCAAATAATTATAGTAAATGAAGGTGAAACATTTTAGAAACTTTAGATAAAAATTGAACATAGTCACATGTAATTATTTTACAAATTACAGATTGTGTTTTCTAAGTTTGTATTCTTGTGAGTATGGAATGTTTGTTTGTATGCTACTCATTTAAGATTTGAGAGTAAGCTGGCTCTAAAACATTTTCCATATTATCATGTGAGGTTTACGTTTTTCTTCTTGAGCAATTTAAGGAATTTTTATGGGGGTTTTGTTGGGGTTTTTTTAATTTGTTTTTTTTTTGATTGGTTGGTTGTTTTTGGTTTTTTTCCAGGAGGGTTGTTTGATTTTTTTACTTTCCATCACCATGCTTACTAAGTAACGCAAATATTTTCGTTATGTTGGAAACAGAGGAAATCTCTTCAAGCTTTTCTGTGGGACATGTGCATCTTTGTTGTGAAACAGAACAGAAAGCTTCTAATGAGTGGGATACCTTTTTAGAGTTCATTTTGTTTGACAATGATTTCCTAATATACGAAGTCATCAGAAATCATGGCAATCATGATTAATTTAGAAGTAATGTGGGTTTCAGTGCTTCTGGCCTCACTTGCTGCTCACAGGGAGCTCTGGGGCTGGAGCCAGGGCTGCAGTTGGAGACATAGCCCAGCCTCTGACACAGCAAAGCTGCAGCTCTTTGGGGGGTGGGAGAGGCACAAGCAGATGAAGTGCAGGCCTTCTTAAAACTAAACACCTGAAAGAAAATTTCAAGAGCATTGTGCCTTGAAAGTTCTGAAAGAAAGTGTCCTTTGAGTATTAAATATCCATGATCCTTTTTCTTCCCATTTGATGTTTCCCATCCCGGCGACCTATCTGGGAGTGTCATCCATATGATCTGCAGAAAGAGGCTGTTACCGTACACGTCGCTTTGCTCCATCAAAGCCTCAGCTCGGTGTCTGGAATGAAATGCTGCCTGTGGCAGCCGTGGAGCACACGCTGCTGAAAGTTATAAAACGTCCGCCGTGGTACGAGCAGGGCTGCCCGTGTTTTAGAGATCAGTCTATTGTGTACTTTGGAATTACATGAGAAAAATGTGCTTGGACAGGAAATAATTAGCACTTGTCAAAGGGCAGGCAATAGGTTACAGTACTTTACTTTCAACGGGCTATCAGGGGATCAGCTAGATTAGATAATAGAATTTTTTTCCTGTGGAAGTTAAATACAGATGACTCTAATTACCTTACATTGTGCATTAGAGAGCAGATTATGAACAGTACAACTTCAAGAAATTTAGGTCAATGAAGAGAGGGCAGCTGGCAGAAAACTTCACTTTGCACTTGGTCTTTGTAGAGTTATGTAGTCATTCTGTTCTTTCTTGCATTTTATTTGTCATTAACACCTGTAATAAAAAAAAAGGTACGTACTGGGAACTGGTACCACAAACTGATTGAATGTTTGGAAATTTAGCCTTTCCCAGAGAAAGGCATATGAACTGTTCTGGTATGCACCTACTCAGTTGAAGCATATTCTTGTGGTATTTGCTTTAAGATGTACCAGTGTTTCTGCATATTAATGAACTGAAATGACTCTTTAAGATTTTATTTCAGCTCCACAGCCCAAAACACATGGCAGTGTGCTTAGTGTTGCACTCACCATTTCATAGACTTGTGGTGCAAAGATGTCATCGGTATCTTAAGTATCTGAGCAGGTCTTCCAGGGATTCAAGTTGTTCTCTGAGTGGTAGTGATCCAAAATACTTCAGGTACAACTCAGTGAATGTCCTCTGAGTGTTAACAGAAATGGTCCAGAGTTTCCAAAGCCCCAGATTTGTTTATACTGCGTGATAGTGCCTGATGGACAGGTTGTTATAGCTGTTAAAGAGCTGCTCTAGCCCTTTGAACTGACCCCTTCCTGACCTCTGCTTACAGAAGGTCACTGTTCAGCTTATAAAGTGAGGGGAACCTCAGATTCTACTGTAACAAGTAGAGGGTGAAGGGAACAGCTGTGAATTTTGGACTAACCATGCAAACCTGGATAGACTTTTTAGGGTCACTGTATGATAATGAAAATTGTTACCAAATTATATGGAAATTTAACAGCAATAGTGGGAAAGAGAGGGTGGAGTCTAATGCATTGGGTTTGATAAATGAAGTGTGAAGTTACCCATCTGGCTCTAGACAGCCCTCTTTTTCTCTACAAAAGGGAAACATTTAAAAATAACCGTGGTACATCTAGAATCAATGACCCATACAGAGAGCTGGAATAGATCAAGATTTAATGGTGACTGTGGAAGAAATTATCATTTGAAAAGTGAGACAAAAGATGAGAAAGTACAGTTCAATATCTACACCTGATTCATTTTTAAAAAAGGCCTTAATATTTTTTCCTTGTTGATGAAGTTATTGACGTTTTTTATCTTACTTTTTAACTGGAACCAGAAAAGTTGTTATATCACAAAGAAACAGGAGAACAAGAAAAAGTACTTGAATTTCAAGACAGAATGTTGCACTTTTCCTGATCAGTAAGTTCCTGAGAGAACTGGGCTATAGTTAAATAAAATTGTAGCTCTTATTTCCCCTAATAGAACTTGTATCATGTTATAATAGCATTGTCTTTGATGCTTGCATGACATACTGTACTTAATTGCTAGTAGGTTTTTGTTGTAGTTTTCATAGGCATACATTTACTACCAAACTAATTTGTCATCAATAAATCAACAAGAGATTAATTTGAAGGGTAATGTTTAACTGCATTGAAAATATTGACCGCTAGGAAAAAATATGGTTAGTTAAACCATTACTAAAGTATGGGGTTTTTAAATAGGAAGATTGTCTTAGTCCAAAATGGTTTTATTATGACACAGACTCTGATGTCCGTTTTGCTATATCCCTCAGTGAAATTGTACCATTTCTCTTAGGGGAAATTCAACCAGATACTGGAAAATGTAAAGTTTTGGAGAAAGACATAATGAAGTGGAAAGTTTGATAAAATTATTTATGATTGTTGAATTTTCATACTCGTGCTACTCATCCAAGTTTCAAAATCTTAACTTCTCTCTAAATCATCATCTATGGACAAATTGACATAGTGAAATCAGAATAAACATACAATAAATAATCTGTACCAAAGCAAACACAAAATTCTTCTGGTTCGTGAGATAAACAGCAGAAAAGTATTAATTGATTATCTCTTGTAAAAATCAATAACTTATAACCTTGCATCATTAAAATAACACAATAAAAAAATCTCTTTTTATGGGGTTATTCTATAACCCATAATATTTTGTAGACCGGGTCACTGTATTTCTAGAATTGTTATATTCTTGCATTTTTGCATGGCACTGGAAGAAAGAACCTCTTACTCGTGACAAATCACGTTAGCTTCAGGTTTCAAGTCAGATGTGAGCTATAATTCCTCAGCACTTTTTGCCTTTGTCAAACCCCTTCTTAGATCTCACAATTTTGACATAACAATTTAAAGGTATGTATTCTTTTTCTAGCTACAACGAGCACTTATACTGCAGAGGTAGTCTTAGCTCTCAACAGTGAAATCTGGATTTTTATGTCGATATTTATATAGGAATGTAAATTATAAGTACCTAGTGAGGAAATTGAGTCCTAATCTGTGATAACACTCTTCAATTCTATAATAAGAAAAATGAAGAACCTTAGAGTGGAAGCCTAAAATAGCGTGCATGTTAAATAAGATACAAAGTGGAAGATTTTAAGTATTTTATTTTCTGTTTTGAAGAAAAAGTTAATTTTTTCTTCTTATGCCTAAGCTCCTTATACCTTGGAATTTTAGATCATAATTAAGGAGGTAATTGAGGTAGATTTTACTCTTTTTAGCTCCAGTAGGGGAAGGTGGTGTTGATGGAAAGAAGGACCGTGTTTCCTCTGTAGCAGAGGAAATGTTGAAGGGGTAAGAAGTTAACATGGGCTTTGGGAAAATCAGAGCTTTTTTTTTCCTTTCTGTCACAGGCTTTGTGTATTTTCAGGAACTCATGAATGCTGTTTTTCAAATGAAATGTGATAATACCAATTCAAAGACTGGTTGAAAAATACTGAAATTTTTTTAAACTCTCACAGACCTGGCAAGATAAGTATATGAAATAATGTGAACTTTTCAGAAACTACTGCAATAGGAGCTACACCAGTTTCCAAGATTTTACAGACAACTGCAGAGGTATTGAAGTTTGTGAGAGAGTGGGGGGAAGTATTTGGGTTGTTTAAAACTTGCGGTTGTTTTGTGTAACATGAGAATGACAGATTTTTTTTTTTTTCCCCCGTGTTGCGGAATCCAGTACCCATGTTTCTGATATTAGTAAGGATCTCAGTACATACAGCTGCATGATCTCCAGTGTGTTTTTTTGAAAGCCGTTGTCCTCTCTGGACAGTGAGTATCAGTAAGTTGGCAATAAGCATACGCCGAAATTTGGATTCACCATTTTGGAAATCACAGGGAGAAAAAGAGAAAATTACATTTGGATTCTTTGACATTCATACTTGAGATGTATGTGTGTGAATACTCTGTAAAAGAAGAAAATGCAACTGTTCAGCGCCCAGTATGTAACCTAAAACAGGTTTTCAGAATGTAAATATACTTAGACAATGTGCAGAAAGTAAATTGTGGCTGAGGAATCCTGAATACTGTATGTTAATCAAGAAGATGCTTTGAGCCAGACTGAAAACCAACCTTGTAGCTTTCAAATGAATGGAGAAAACACTGCAATGTCAATGAAGTTGTCAGTTCTCCTCCTGTAGTTATGCTTAGACATCAGCTGCCTTGGTTGACCTTTGACTTTTCTCCAGTTGCTTATTGCCAGATTTCTTTTGCTCCTTGTGACCCTTCCTGTTTTCTGCCTCTGTCTTTCACCTGTGTTCCTTGTGTGGAGGAGTCTTTGAAGCAGCCAAGCTTGGGATCAATAGGTACAAGTACTCTACAGAACAATGGAAATGCAGCTTGATTAAATGCTGCTGTTTAGCTGTTCCTTTGAAACTGTCTTGACCCTTTACCCTTGGAAAGATTATATGTGTACAAGCTGTGGCTACTTACAGAAAATCTGTCTCTTACCTTGTGATGTCACTATATACGCAGTAAATATGGTGCAAAAAAAGTTACGTGGTGTAGCAACCTAAACCAAATGGTATTATAGAGCAGCCTAAGAAAAGCTGCAGCACTTCAGCTCTGTGTCTCTGTGGCTTTTGTTTGTGTTAGCCTTTGTCATTAAGGCACTTCGTAGGGATTGTTTACTTTGAGTGTGTACTTTATCATTTTAGTTCCGTTTTAATGGTTCACTTCGGAAAACCATAGACAGATGCATCATCCTATACCTGAGTAACTACCAAATGAAACTTTTGATATTTTCCGTTTTTGATTTAATGATTTTTCCTTCTTGTGCTAGATGAGTTTTTCAAATAATTCAATGGCACTTCCAAAACTGGCAAATGACACAAATTTAGTCCTTATTTATAGCGCAATTAAAGCTTCCCAAAAAAAAAAAAAAAAGTGATATAGAATTTTCCCACTCTATCAGAGATTATTCAGTGATTTATGATTTTTGTGTTTGGTTTTACTTAGGCTTTTAAAGTCAGCATGGGTGACATTTCCTTATTTATGTAAGCTTTCATAATAGCAGTACAAGAAAGATAGATAGTGTTGTTTTTCCAGTGGCTTGACAATGATTTGTTCGCTACCATTGGGAGACCTGAATGCTGAAAATGGAGATTATTGCATTTCCAGGCTGCAGGATACTGGAGATTGACTAGATCACAGAGGTGACAAATTTATAATCTGTGGAGACCAAGTGTTAGCCACATCATCGGACAGTTGAACCACAAAGTAGCATTAGCATCAGCTGTCATCCTTTCTGCAGGAGAGAATGGTGTCTACCAGAGGCAGGGGAAAAGGAAAAAGGCTGGGAGAATTCAGTGTGTTATGCTGTGCTCTGTGCTAGATAAAGATCTGGTGTTACAAACTAGGGATGAGTGGTCCGGTCAATGAAAAATTATCATAGATTTATTTTACTTTATCCACTGAGGTCTATTTCTTTTGCAGTATCAATCCATACTTCCCTTTGCCTTCAGCAAAACGTGCTAATGTCATAGTGTCTAACATCCATTAATCCAATGGCAAACTATTGTGAACTCAAACTTTGTCTAAAACCAGACATTTAAAATTAAGAGTCTAAAGACAGAATTCTCTCGTCTGTAAAAAAATAGAAGCCTTATTTAACAGGACTTTAATGATTTTAGTGCTATTATTGTCACAGCTTTACCTGTTGTAAAGATGAATTAAATAAGTTTAATTTGGAGGCATGTTAAATAATCTGTATACACTACCAATGGTGACAAAACAGAGGATAAATTAAAGGGTTGACCCAGCCAAATGGTGCTGATCATGTCATACCATGAGTGTAAGTGAGCAGATGCTTACATAAGTTCATGACTTAAGCCTTAAAGGCTGTCAGCCTTGTGTTATTAAAGTTTTTCCACATATATAGAACTTGATGGCTCCAGGGATTGGCAATGAAATACAAAGCCTTTTGATTTCAGGTCAGCAGTTTAAATATGGTTCAGGTAGGTAGTGCCAAAGATTATTCCCACTGGGTATCTGTGTTTGATGGCCTATGTAAAATGCATCGGTTCTCCAGCCCTGGTAGGCAGGTGTGTATATCACATAAGGCGACTGCTACGGCTGACACTAATTGGTAGCCTTGCTGGTGCTTCTGGAGCAGCCAAAAATTAAATGGATGTTGAAACTGAGGAAGATGCTGTCAATGCTCGGAGCAGTCTAGGCCGAGGTGGTGAGGTGGTGATAAGCCAGCGCATGTCATGCATGGCCGTGGGCAGAAAGAGGAGCAGTCTGTTGCGTTGCTCTACGGTTTGCTTGCACTAAAGCTATGGTAGCACATGCAGATAATCGTGTGCTGCGAGAGAGAGTAAATTCCTGGGCAATCTTAACAAGACTGGCGAGAGGAAAGGGCAGTCCATAGGGAGGTCAAAGAATGGCTTGGAGATGTATCAACTAATCTGAGAAACTAAGATGAACTGGAGAATAGGATTTGATTTACTTGCTTATTTTCACTACTAATGAGATCTTTTGGGCATTTGAAGAGTTTGATTTGGTTACTATTATTTGTTCCATTTATTTTGTCTGAATTTTCAATACTCAGTGTATCATTGCTGGAATTATTAAATTATAAACTATGCCGATGTTTTAAAACAGCTAAAAAGGGAAGATGTCATTTCTTAAGCTTCAGAGGTTCTGTAAATACAGAGAATTTTGAGACCTGTTACAGAGCATACATTGTTTTCATATTATTTCCCTCATTTTGTTAAATGACAGCAGCCCCAAATGGGAACAGTGCTTAGAGCATATGTAGTAATAATAGAAGAAAATCCTATTATTACTTACTTGAGTAACTTGGCCAACTGAGAACTCTTTCAGAGGTATGCAGGTAGAAGGAGTATTCAGGTACATAAGAAATAATTGAAACCAAAAGGTATCTTGAACAGTATCAAAAAGATTGAGAAACAGGTTCTCAAAATGCAGGGTTTGGGGGAGAAGCCAAGTCTATTGAGTGTTAAAGTGAGGGCAATAATACTAGGATGTGTTCTGTTTAAATATGAGAGTTCTAAGAGCTACCAATAAAAGGAGGTTCCACTTTTTCTGCAAGGCTAAACTGAATGGATCCATCAATTATGCCCATGGATATGCTAGAGTTAGGTCTAGCGCCAGTTTATGCTGGAGGGTGTTTTTTTGTACAAGTTTGGACAATATTGTTAAAATTTTTTGCTAGATGTTTTTAGGCAAGTCAACATTTTTATTTTCTCATATTTAATATTGTCAGCATTTGGTCTTCCTGAGATATGAAAAATATTTTTATCAGAATTATTTTTGACCACCTAGTTAACGTGGATTTCAGCAAGTGCTCAAGAGAGATGAAGTAATCCAAGCACACACTCCAGTGCAGATGACTTGCTGGCTGCACAGCATGTTTATTGTAAGGCATAGTTTACTGCATAAAAGATCTAAGCATTTTATATTAGACCATCCTGAAAGCACTGTAGGTATTTACCCTTCTTTTTCTACTTGGAGATAGGGATAATCTCCAAATTCAGGTGTGTATTATTGGGGATTGAGGGGGAGGTTGGAGGAGGGGAAAGGAGGGGAGGAGAAGGATTTGAGAGGTAAGAGGGTGCAGTATTGGAGGAGGTTTCTGATTGTTTTGCTTGCCTGTAGGTGACACTGTTGCATCATTTATCTGTATATTTTCACATATGTTGTCCAGGGACAAAAAAAAGTTTCATTAAAATAATTTGAGAGATTCAAAAAAATACATTTCACTAATGATTCTTTAAGCTGTGGCTAGAGAGTAGAGTCCTAGATACAGGTACATGAATTACATGCTCGCCTTCCCAAAGATGGCAGCAGTTTATAATATTATTTCTGATTAACTAGCTCACTAGCACTGCATCTTCAGTTCAGTATTCCCTTGAAAGGTGAGATTCTAAAAAGATTGCTGTGCATGTTTCTAAAGACTAATGTAATAAACCAAGATGATAATACACTGACAAAAAAAAATCTTAATTTGCTGCTAAGTTACACCAATATAAAATTAAAATGTTTTTCTTTGCTCAAGTCGTTTAAATTAATAATGTGTGTCATTAAGTGAAATCTCACAGAGAATTTTTTTCTTCTTTGCCATTAAGTCTGCTGGCTGCAGTGAAAATGAAATATTCTATGAGGCTTGAGCAATCATCTATCTCTAAGCTACAGTGTGCCTGCTGCCAGATGTTCAGGTGCTGGTGCTGCTGCTTTGACATGTATATCTCTTTCAGGCAAAAAAAACAATATATACATCAGTCCAGGTGCAAGGTGGCCTTGCCAGCAAACCTGCCTCCTCCTAGCTGTGACACTCATCCACTCCCCGTCAGAGTGTGTACGTTGGAAGGGGATTGTAATTAACCCCTGGAAAGCATAGGTTTCACTAAAGTGATGTGCACAGTAATGATATTGTTAGCTTCCTTAATTTCCAGTTTCACCATCAATTATGCCATGTGTTTCATCCAGTTGGTGCTACCCTCCCAGTGTTAATTATAACCTACAAGACTGTTACAGTTAATTTTATGGCAAGCATATTGTCTCTTCAAGGCTCCACAGCAGCTCATAAATTATCTTGAAGGTAAAATGTAACTTGGGGAACTAGTTATGAAAATTCCATCCATCTCGCTTAGGAGGTGCAGCTGCTACTGTCAGCTGCCTCGCTGCTGCATTGTGAAGGAATTATGGTGGGTCAGGTTTAAGAGGCGAGGCCCAGGCTGTCACTGAGGAGAAAGGCTGTCCTGGCCCTGTCAGACAAGTACCTTCTGCCAGTCCCTTGTGGTTTCACTTTGCAGGCAGTAAAAGGCAGGCGGTGCAGGTGGATAGTCCCCAAGCTGTCTCTATTCATTACTTTACAGAAACTTGTTTTAGGTAGGCAGGTACGGAGACCTTTTCACTGTTGTCATGATGTTAGGCATCATCTGCAAAGTGCAAGATAGATAACTCTATAAATAACTCGCTGTTCTGTTGGGCTGGGCTGGTGGAGAAAAGATGATTAGCACTGTAGAGGCACATGAAATAGCTCGCTGGTTTGTAAAATGACTGTTGGTTTAATTGTAGCAATAGCTTGGTCTGGAAGAGCACATCTGTTCGCCTTTATTTCGCATACACAATAAGAGGAGGTGCAATTTCACTGCTAAGTAATTTGTGTTGGAGTTTCACATTAAATAAATTAGCATGGGTTTATATGGGCATTATTTATGACATCTGTGTGTGTGTCCTGGTTTTTTTTGGCTGAAGGAATTGCAAACACTCATTTCTTAAAAAGAAATAAAAGTGGGGGAGAATAATAAAAGTAAAGCAGCCCATTGCTCAGAACAATGAGATTGGCCTTCAGTGATATTTATATTTTAGTAGTATACTTTTATTATTACTATAATGCCTTATTCTGCTCTTTATTGTAATAATACAAGACTACCATAGAATATAGTGCCTTATTCTGCTGTCTCTTCCTTTAATATTTCGTATTTCAATAGTTTTAAATGCTGTTAATCTTTGGGTGTTCCTTTAAGAATAAAACCAAAGTACAAATCAAATTTCCTGACAGGCTTTTTATTCTTCCACTCTTTTACCTTTCAAAAGGATTTCTGTGTTTACGGTGTTGTTTCCTAAGCTCATTTACAGCTAGGAGGGCACATGAGAAGGAATGCTGAAAGCTGATACTTTTCCATAGGCGACCACTGTGCAGATGTGAATGTACAGACCCATTGTGAATGAGTAAATGTTATGAATTCAATTGAGGAGAAAATGAACAAACACAGTAATGAAAAACAGCAAGGATAATTCATCTAAATATATATAGTTTGTTTGTTTTGACAGTCTTCATTCAGTTTTAATTATTTTTGATTATTCATTACACAGGGAAGAAAACATTTTCAAAATAGTGCTGACATTGTAAGTTAGACCTCTTATATGTTTAAAAAGGGGGAAAAAGGCTTATTAGAGCCTGAAAATTAGTACACTTCTAATGTATGTTCTTTATTTCTTTTCCCTTGGAGTTTACAGTGAATGTGCCTTGTGATATCTTTTAGAGTTCCATCCTTTTCCCAGAGTCAACAGCACACATTTTGGTTTATTCCCAGAAGAAACAACTAAATTTCAACTGACCAGAACCCTGTATTTCTATTTGTTTAGTTTATTTAGAGGGAAGGTCTGCATTAGGCGGAGCCTTGGGCAAAGTGAGGTGTAAAAATAGGATCTTCTTGAGAGTAGACCTGGAGGTGTTGCTTCTCAGAGCTGCTTTTTGGCTTCATTCTTTCCTTGTCTCCCAGAGAAGAGAAGGAGGAAAGTTCTAGGTGTTGCTGGAACATCCCGTTCAATGTGGGGTTGCTTCACCTGGCCATGTGTGTTATTACCTCCTGCACTGCAGGATGTCAGCCTGTATACAGAGATGATCCATAAATACTGCCAAAGCAATTCCTCTGTTGCAGGTACTCCCAGCTAGGATTCTGCATCACAGCTGGGGGTACCTGCAGCTGCTGTAGTGTAATTCTCATGAGTTTGTGTGCGTACAGAAGGCTGGGACAGGAGAGAGGTCTGAGAATTCAGATGTTCTTACTGGTTTCTTGTGAGATAATTTGACTGCTGAGTATCCAAAACTGTAATGCTTATTTTGCTTAAAATCATGTGAAAGTATCTGGATTATTGTCATCATCGTCTCTTCCTAGCTTGATTTTGCATCATTGCAGTACTGCTGAGTTTAAGAGAGTTACTCTTGATGTAAGTTAGTGGGATTGAGAACAGAATTAGAGCACAGGTCCTGGTAAATATCCTTCACATTTTCTGGTGATGGAATATCAGGCTTTGATTGTGATACTGTTGCAGAAAGATGCATCTGATTTGAGAAATCTTTGTGGTTTTCATTTGACACATAAAATGATCATTACCAAAGTAATTCTCTTTTAAATATAAGATTTTTTTTTTTTATGCAGTTGAATGAGAAAAGCTTTTTTTTTTAGGATAAAGTGCCTTTATTTCTTAGCTCTTGGCCAACTTTGAAAGGGAAGATCTACATTTGGAAAGAAAACTATGAAGTATCGCAAAATTGTTTTTTACAAAAATAGATTGAATTAGCTGTAACATAATTGGAGAGAGAACAACTTAAGAGTTGGATCCAAACCACTTAGTTTCACAGGCAGACACATTTAAAAAATTTTGCTGTTTCTTGTTTGACATGACTCAATATGTTCTATTATCAACCCAAGAAAAAATGAATTTTTAAAATGGCCTCAGTATTAGTCATTAGATTCCAAAAAACACTTGGAAAAGAAGGATTTGAAGGATCGGTTTGTGACTTTAGTCTTATTTACGACACAGAATTTAGACTTTTGTTTGTTGTAAAATAAGTAATTTAAAAGAATACAGAGTCAAATGTCTGCCAGTTAAGTGCACTATCAGCCAAATGGATTTCCAAGTATAAAAATCATTTTGTAGCTCAAATATATATGAATATAAAAGGGATTTAATCCCTTATAATAGTAAATATTATTAATAATAATATAAGTATAATAAATATAAGTATAAGTTAAATAATAATAATAGTTAATTTTAAGTTCCGGAAGCATAGGGTAAGGCTTTTGTGCAATTTGAGTCTTGTGAAACCGTTGGAGTGCTGAATGCTATTGGCCATTTGCTTATTCAGTTTGCCCCTGAAAACAAGTCATCAATACTGCTTCTCTCTTACTGTACTCGAATATAGGATGTTTTGGTGTGAAATACATTTTATAATCTTTTATTTCACTATACTCCCACACCTGGCTCTCTTTTTCTCTCTGAGATGGAGAATCACTGTTCTTCACTGCCATTTTAGGGCCTTCTGATCTGTTTTTTTTCTTGGACAGTCATTCTGTAATTTGCCTTGGCTGAGAGGTGTAAAACTTTGAGTAGGTTTGCTTGACTACCATAATACTATGCAAATTTAATTGTCTAATCAAAGTGACATGATTAAGAAACAAGATGTTGATATGCATTTGGTTCCTGACTCAGCAGAAGTACAAGAATCATTTCAAGATCATTTATTGTTTCTTTGAAGGAAAATATCTTGAAACAATATAAATAGCATCACGTATGTGTTTGAGTTTTCACATGTTCAAGGCAAGCTACTGTAAATGTTTCTCTGACTTTTTGCATGAATTCAGGTCCTCTTGTCAGTAGTCATTCAATGTAACTGCACACAGAAGTACTTTGTTGAGGACACTCTATTGATGGAGTTGGACTATACTTAGGATTTCTTGCTCTGTACGATGTCTGTCCAAGGAAATCCTCTTGGTATCTCAGAGTATTTTAAAGCAAACAAACAAAATGGCCAAAACAAAAAAATCCAGCAAAAGAAAACCAAACCTCCCTTGAACTTTGACATACCTATGTTTATGAAATACGTAACTTCTCTTTTTTTCTCACTAGAAACTATTAGCATATGCATTAACATGCTAACATAGATGGTGATCTTAAAAAGTGTTGACTGACTTTTTCTGCACACTCTTAATTGCTAACTGATACAGAAAAGTCTTCCTTAAATTTTTGCTATTTTTGCTGTAAGTAAACAACATGCTGTCAAATATTTTTTAAAAAAAGTTTATTTTTAAGTGTACAAATTTTAAAATGTATCAGTTATTATGAGGGGCAGTTGAAGATGAATACAGAAAAATAATTTTATTTGCCTGCTCATTTTTTTTGCTCAAAGCCTGGCCTTTATTTAAGCATATTATTTTTCTGTGTCACACACAAAAAATAACCCTACAAGATTTATGGGCGTTTGTATGGAAAAAATGAAAGGATTTTCATGTTTTGTAAGAAACTTAATACACTCTCACAGATGGCCCAGCTCAGGTGTGATTTTAATTATGAGATAAAACAAAGCCCAACACAGTAGGAAGTAGTCTTAATAAACGGCCTGAAGCTTTTGTCTTCATGTGTCAAAAAGCCTTTTTATTGCGTGATGAAATTTTTTTTCTAGCTGTTTCTAAAAATTGGTTGGAAAAAATACAAGGGCTTTCAAAGTTCAAGTGAGTTATTTTGGTCAAGTTAAAAATAAGAATATTTTTAATTTCGTTTTTCCTCCCACTAGTTTAGACTTCTGAGAAACAATAGAAAAAAATGCATTAATAATAATTAAACCTGCAAGGACGCAAAAGCTTTATTTACAAATGAAATAATTTTCTAATTAGATGCTGTCATTGTTTATTGCAGTATCATATTGCTTAGTGGTAACAAAAACTGAGAATTTGCTAAGCTTGGCTTAAACTGCACTATCAGAAACTAATATTAATTTAAACCTGGCTATGGTATTCAGCCTTCATTATTAAAACACAAATAGTATGATCCTGTTGTTAAAT
The DNA here is from genome assembly GCA_013397755.1 of Cnemophilus loriae. Taxonomy (NCBI): domain Eukaryota; kingdom Metazoa; phylum Chordata; class Aves; order Passeriformes; family Corvidae; genus Cnemophilus; species Cnemophilus loriae. The sequence continues at coordinate 293,992 of VZTF01000387.1, forward strand.
ATTACTAATATATTATAATAATGTTGTACTGTCTTTCCCTTAGTGGGGAATTATGAGGACCTCATGTTAGGACCTCAGTGTCCTGACATAGTTAATTATCCATAGATAATGGTTTTCAGCAGTGGTTGTTCTGAACATCACAACCTCACTGTTAAGGGCTTCATAAATATTTGCAGACTCAGGTGCAGAGCACCTACGTCCTCCTCTGCAGAAGCAAACAGCTGTGGTTGCCTTCCTGTGCCATACATCACACCCAGCCTCTCATTTGTCCTGGCAAACCTAATGGTGCAAATGGCAAGTTTTATGTCCTGTGCGAGACTGGGGTAATGTTTGCTGCACAAATGCTAGCTTGCCTTTCAGGAGTCATCTGTCTTTTCTAATGCAGAAATATCTTAGGAAGCTGAGACTTCTGGGGTTCATTACTCCAATGCTGTGTGTCTTGATAAAATTATTTAAAACTTCATTTTAGAGTGTATGACCGCTATCACCACGTGCTGGAAGGTGGAAAGCTACAACCAGATGGTTCACAATTGAAATCTGTATCCACAAGCTTACTTTTAGGCAACAGTTATTTGTAATAATTATTTCAATTATAGGACAGTGAAGAGCTTAATCATAATGAGCTTTTACAAGTTACACAGGTTAGGGATTTTTCTTTTCTGTGTGGTTGAATACATCTCATGGAAGGAAGTACCCATAAGCTTCAGGTAGCTGTGTATCACCTTAAATTAGGGCTTGGAATATTGGGTGGTTCTTACATAACATCCTAGCTGTAATTGCTGTTGAATAATGGAGTGAAAGGAGGAGACTCTAGGTTTATGTACATGGAACTGAGCCACATTCAGACAGAGGCATTCTAGCAGTGCAATAACTTTCATGGTCTTTGATTATTAGTCAGTGAACTTCTCTGTCTAACCACTCACAATAGCAGTCATTTGAAATGCTACTCAAAAACTCTTTGACGTTTAGTCCAAAGCAAACCCACCAGCTTAACTTCTTCATATTTTTCTCATAGATTTCAGTGCTTTCAGCAAAGGCCCTAAGGGGAATTTCTTGGGTTTTTTTCTCCAGAAATTTTTCATTCTCTGCTTCCTCCTTGCCTTGCCATCCATGCATCCTTGGTCCTCATCCTTTCCTGTTTTTGGATTTTTAATTAATCTTGTCTAGTCATATTCATCATGCATTATGAGATGGTATAATATAAAGTGTAATCTATAATAAATTAATAGTGATGTGGTTCAAGTTTTTGACCATGTGCTGATTGAGGGAGCATTTGGAAGAATACTGCATGGCCTATATTCTGCAGAATTTATAGAGCAGTTTAGGCATGAAAATGATCCTTGTCTGTCCTGTTCTGTATTAAGCACTGTGATTCTCATGTTTTCTAGGAAATCAGTTATTGCTGAGTAGGGGCAGCAATCATGGTTGACTTGCATGGGTTGCTGTGAAGCATGGATCCTCAGCATTGGTTACTCTGGTCTCTGGAACACTTCTAACTGGTTTCTGGTTGTCAAACACACAAGTTTTATTTTTCTCACCATTCAGCAAACTGTAGTGACTGTAGGAAATCAGGGTTAATATTACTGTGAGCTTTATGTTTCAATTGAAGTTGTGATTATGGTGTTGCTTATTCAGTTACGAGTTTGGTACAAACCTAGAGGAAGAGATTTTCATTGTGATGTGCACTGATTATGTCTTTCCTGCTTGTTAATCCAGTCCTGCTGATTGGCTGTGGGTGAAACACAAGCTGGCATTACTGGTCTGTGTTACACTCAGAGATGCTGCATTCTCCTTCTGCTCTGGATGTGAGCAGTGCTAACATGTCACTAACCTGGCCAAGAAGTTATTAAAGTCACGTAAAAACCCCAAAGTAAACAAAAGCTGCTGTATTTAAGTGGTGATAGACTCTTAGTCCTAAGTGTTATGTCTCCCCATCAAACAGAAGATGCAATGGCAGTGCTCACTTTCCCTGAACTTTTAATGGTACAAACCTAAAAGTTACATGAAAAACACAGACATGACTCCAGGATTATTTTAACTCAATCATATTCCTTTCTGATTGGGTGCACTTTAAATTCTGTTGTAACTATTCTGTTGGTAGCCTATGTCCCTTTGAGTCATTAACAAAATGTAACTGATCTTCATCTGTTTGGTTGGAGAGGGTGGGGGGTTTAATCTTCAAAATAATCAAGGCAAGAAGCTTTTGGCTCATGAAAGTAAATGTTTTCGATCCTTTGTTGTCAGATACCACAATTTTCTCCACAGCAAACTTAGATGAAACAGAAAACTGATACACTGAGCCACTGGAATTGCAGTCTTGTAATTTAGAAATATCCACTTTATCCTTTATAATTCACTAAGATTCTTCAGTCTGAATCTGATATAGGTAGGAGCCAAGACAAACAGTAACCATTTATAATCGTTCAGAACAGTTTGGATTTCACTAGAACGTAAAGCCAAAGAGTTCTTGGCTTTGTTTCATGTGTCTTACAAGGATAGAAAGTGTATTTAAATTGTAGTATTCACCATAACTGCATGTTTCTGTAGTATCTGTAAGCTTTTATTTTCATCATTATAAAGATGTGAAAATATTGTACAGTAAAATTTCTCACTTTACCAGCTGAAGAACTCGATGTAAGGTCTTTTACCTTGCTAGAAATAGTGTATACAAAAAGCTGGCTCCAGTCCTTCAAGCAGGAGCGAGAATGCAGTGATACCCGGGGTGCCATACATGTGCTTATATGAAGGAAAGGGCGGGTGTGCATCCCTTCTGTGTGGGGCATTGCCCTGGAGTGCTGACACCTATTAAGAGTTTTGATCCTTCAGAACACTTCTGAATTCACAGCTGACTTTCTGGGCTTTTAAAGAACGAGTACTGCAGCAGAGAGTATTTGAAGGACTGAGCCATAAAATTGCTTTTGTGATTTACTTGTTTGAGAGGTATTTGCCAACTAGCTAGAACAGCTTTGAGTGAGTGTTCCAGTTGCATAGGACAAAAATGGGAACTGCATTTATTTTGCCTCAGGAGTTTTAGTCTTAGAATTATAAAAGCTATCAAAATAGGCTCTTTCCCACATTTTAGTGTTAGTGACCTACCACCCAACATGCATGTGCATGCACACCTGACTTCCTGGTATGTAAATGGAATTGATACACAAGGAGTCCTTCTAGTGAGGAGAGTTTGCCAGAATATCATTCAGAATTTGTCTTGTCTTGCCCTGTCCTTCTGAATTATAAATAATTATAAATAACTATACTGCTCGAGCAACAGTGTAATTACTTATCTCCAGAAAGTTCTTTTTAGTACAGGTCAAACTATGTAGTCCACCTTATATAGCATTTTGAAATTCCTAGATGAAATTGCCAATATATATGACAATGAAAAAGAGAGAAGCCTCACATTTACAAAATCCACGCTGGGAAAGCATTATGGCAAAATCATGGTTGTACTCTACTCTTTTGAGCTGAAATTTGTGAAATGTTTTGCCCTGGACATAGATAAGCTTACGGTGAGCTTTCCACATCTGGGGTCAAGCACTAGCAAAAGTTGTGTTATCCTTAGGCTTGAGCTGGGCTGGCATTTCTGACAGACGTGTAAACAGATGCAAGCGTTGTTGCTAATGACAGGTGATTATAAGTGGCAAGGGTGCCAAGGTAATTAAACCATGCCTTGACAGGAACATTTGGTGAAATGGTATTTCAGCATTAGAAAAATTGTTGCAACACTTTTTTTCCCTGCTAAGCTATAACCTGAATATCATTCATTTTGATTCTTTGGCCACAGTGCTCCCAAACCTGCTCCCTACTTTATGTATAGAAGTATTGAGAAATAGCTGAATAGCACCAGTACATAGCAGTGGGGTTTTGGAGCTTTGAATTGAAGCATCTGCTTCTAAGAAGGCTTTTAGCATATAAATACAGTATGAAGTCCAGCATGGAGGGATTGGTGATGTATTATCTCACTTTATGACAAGATAATGGTTATTGTGCCAGATTTATTAATGGCTGAATTATTGTGCTACTGTTTGTCATATATTTCTTATTGGACATCTTAACTGCTTTTAGTGCTGCAAATTGTAGTTTCTAAATCTATTTAAGATTTTTTTTTGTGCGTGTGAATGTACTTCACAATGAAATACAGTTTATTCTTAAAGTGAAAATAATGGTTGCTTTAGAAGTAATGCACTTGATATTAGAACTTTTATGAACTTCAGGCAGTATCTTTTCAGCTCTTCATGCTGCAATTTCATAGTTTAAGACGACTTTATCTTTTCCATTCCAATATCTGTAGCTGATAGTGAATAATGCTAAAGTTCCTTATTGATCTCAGAATTCCAAGCGACTCTTCATTTAAAATAATCACTTGCATATTGCATCAGAGCAGTGCAAAAATTTGGTTTAATCCTATAAATTAATCAAAATTGATTTAATAAAATATGAAAGATCTAGTTTAGGGATATTTTTCCATTATTCTGTGTGAAATTCATTATAATCTTAGAATGGAAACTAACTATTCACATTATTGATGTTCCTTTGGCTTTGCTTCAGCCTTGAAGCAATAAGTGTTTAATATAATAATCTCAGCTAAAATTCTAGGCTTCTACCAAATTTGGGAGCAGAATTTAATCCTGTTTATGTTTCGTTCAGGGCACTCAGGATGGAAAGAAATTCTTTCTCTCTGCTGGTTGGTCAGGACATCATTAAGCAGAATAAGAAACTGCTACAAATACTCAGTTGTAGCTAATACAGTCTTAACATGTGGGCTGGGTACTTAGCAAAGGGTCTTTGAACTCTAGTAAGTTTTAGTTTGACTGTTAAATGAAAAAGGTTAAACATGAAATTTTAAATATGGTGAAATCAATTTTCACATCAGTTACTTGAAGAGACTCAGGTAAATGATTTGTTAAATACCTTTCTTCCACATTCTTATAAGAAGATAAAATTAAGCTAAACCTCTCAAGATGACAATGAAATTTTCAGTGTCTTTTGTTGCCTTTTTTTTTCTTTCTCCTATCACCCAATTCAAGTCTCTCAACTTTCCATCACCTGAATTCTAATGAATGTGCTAATAGAATTTTGATGTTCAGTTAATACAGTTGTAGGATTTTAAGCCTGAGAAAGATCCCGTAAATAATTTGTATGGTCCAAAGATGCTGGCTTGAATGTATCTGATGAATTCAAGTGTGGCAGAGGTGAATGGTGTGCCTGTCAAATGCTGCAGCAATGACCTAGCAAAGCGAAGTAGTGCATCTACGGAGGAAATAAATTAGCGGATCACTTGTTAGGATTGTAAAGCTGAGAAGTGAGAGGGTAACTGGCATTTTTGCACTTAGAATTTCTATATACAGGAGTGTTTCAGAGGTTAGAAAAGCTTGGCTGTTTTCCATCATCTTTAGTGAAACAGAAGGTGTGCAAGTTGTGCTCCTGTCACTGTTTGCAGCTTGTAAGTAAAAAACTGTAGCAGAAAGAAAAGGATTTGGATGTCCGTAGTTAAGGGAGGTATAATATTTGTAAAGCCTATCCGAAATAAAATCAGTGTCATTTTGAGGTCCAGAATTAAGTGTATGTGTTCATACATACAAGTTTTTCAAAGGATTTTAGTGTTATGTGCAAGTAACCTTGGAGCTGCCAGTTCATTTTATTTCTGATGTTGCCTGCTAGTCCCTGAAGCAGATAAACTATGGATTTTTTTTGATCTTCCATTTGCTGGGCTTTCGTTATATTGTGGTTACAGTCACAATGTCAGCACATAAAATGTTAAACATCACTGGTCTGAAAGAAGCTTCCATTGTCTTCTGCTTCTGGTGCCTGGGGATTCTTTCTAGTCTTGCAGTGGTGGTTCTGTCAGTGTAATATGTCATGAAGCATTTCTCAGTAATGACAGACATTGAATATGAGTGACAGGAACTCTGACCGAGTGAAATGGGTTCAATTACCAGAGATGTAGGGTTACCTGAGATAAAACCAAATGGTCCAATTGTGCTCAGTTTTGACCCTGTGACTCCCAACGATCCAGCAGCAAAGACAAATGGCTGATTAACCATCCCCTAACCCTCCTTTTCTGTGATAAACTTGTTTGGATTTCCTTGTCTGAATAAAAATCTAAGTGTGGCATGTTTCTAAAAGGAAATATGATAGGAAAACAATGGGTACTGGTGCTAGTCATTTTCTTCTCTTACCGACACAAAACAGAAAGCTGTCATTCTATCTTGGAATGTATCTAGGACATAGTGTCCAGAAATCAATACAAGATAAATGATTGCTCTCTTAACCCCACCTTTCTTCTGCTGCAGCGGTTACGTTGCTCCTGTTCACCTGTAGCCAACCTGACGCCAGAATAAATGAGAGAACCTGCCATGAAAAGTATCTTCTTGGGGTTTTTTTTTGTGTTGGAGGGTTTTTGCTGGCTGGGGGGGCAGGGGTTGCTAGTCAGTATTGAGTGCCGTTTTACACTTGTTCTAGTCCAGTGCCTTCAGCTCCCAGATAGAGTTATAGCAAGCTCCCTAATTAAACTGTCGCTGTCTGCCCTCACTTGACTGCCTTTACAAAGTCATTTAACTAACAGACATTCCTGACTATTAAAGCTAGGAGCTGCGTGTCTCCAGTGCTGCAGATAAAATGAATGAAATTTGTTAATCTCCACTGACACTTGATCCTAGATGTTGAACTAATGCTGTTGCACCTGAACTTTTTCTTTATTGTAATTACTTCTCATGTTATTATTTCATGTAATAAATTGGAAGAAAATTTCAACAGGTATTAAATTATTCAAGTTGATTTATGGATGCTGAGTGAGTATGACATTCATCTTGTGCATTCTTCAAAAGCACAATTCAGTGGATGTTCAGAGCTGCATTCAAGGATTGCACTAATAGAAAACTGTAGTAAGAGGATGTATTTCCTTCATCTGAGAGGAATGCTGTTTTAAAGTTTCTACGCTTTAGTAATGAAGATAAATTTTTCCTTTGTGATTTTATCTACTCTTAATTTAAGCAAATACTTTGATTGAAAATTTAATACATTTTCAAATAGCACATCAAAAAAATTGCATGCCATTGGTAGAATTAGAAGGGCTCAAGTTACAGGGTAGAACTCAGTTCTATTTGAAGGAACAAGCACTTTAAAGGAGGATTTCTCATTTATTTTCCATTTTCTCTATTTGTTAGGTGTTCTTTTTCTGTCATAGATTTGAAGTCCAGAAGGGGCATTTAGACCATCTGGTTTGAGCTCCTGTATATTGTAAGAAGTTACATTTCACTTGGCTGGCCCTGTATTGAGCTCAGTGATTTGTCTTTGGGTTTAAATGCATTTTTCACAATGGTGTCCATTGGTTTGAGGATAGTGGGAAATGGGAATCTACCATTTCTCTGGAAATTGAATCAATTGCTAATTAGCCTCACAACTTAAAAGTTCTATTTTCTGTTTCCTATTGGAACACTTTGCTTCAGCAACCTTTCTGTTCTACTTCCTTCCTATAGTTTTTTCTGCTGGAAGGGAAAAACCCAGCATTAGTGTCCAGTACTTTCTGCAAAAGTATGTGTAAGCTGCAGTCATTTCGGTCTTCTCTCATTCCCAAACTGGTCAGACTGAGATCTAGGAGGGTTTATACTTCATGTAGGCTACAGGCAGAGCTGCTGCCATGGGTTCATGAGTTTGTCATGTCAGCTCAAGGCTCTGCACCACCTTCTGTTGCATACCTTTAGTCCTGTATTTCCAGTGTTGGGAAGTTTCTAAGGGATCTTTACTGTTTATCATCTAAAAGGGAACAGCAAGCCAAAATACTATTATTATTGATACTAATAATAATTTTCTCCTCCTCCTCTTTAAGAACTCTCAGCTATACCTAGTTACGTGTCTCATTTCAAAATATTGTACATAGCAGGTGATAATTTATAAAGCTTTTGATTCCTAGTGATCTTTTACAAGTTCATCACTGTCTTCATCACTTGGTTGTGCTCCTTATTTCTAGATCAGAGAGTTATGTTTTGAACCTTTCTGACTGTTCTGCATAGTGTACTAGTAAAGGTATAAATGCTAGGAGATTTGGTTGTTCATATTTCAGCATATTTTTTTCTTGCCGGGTTGGAAGGAAGATGTTTTTTTAAAGCATCTAAACACTGTCTTTCCACCCTAGAGATACTTTAATTAACTTCTTTCTGCTAAAAGCAAATAGTAATGCCAGTAGAGACTGAGACTGCAATTTGTTCATCTAAACCAGTGGATGCAATTTCTGAGCTTAGGACTTTGGGTGATGATATAAATGGTCTATCACAGGTGGTTAAATGTCATTTATTTCCTTAAAAAAGGTTTTTTTAAAACAAGATCAAGCTGTGTTCCCTTCTAGATAGAGGAGTAGTAGAAATATTATTTTGTTGTTTTGAAGTAATACCTGAAAGCTTTACTGTAAACTTCCTTGTATAAAAGAGTATTTTTAGCTTGCTTTTAATGGCTGCTTGCATCTGTTGCCTGGAACAATGTTGTGATTTTAGTCCTGGGAGTAGTGGATAACCATGAAGTACCTTATTCCCATCTTTTTTTGTGTCACAGGTAGGGTATCCGGTGCAGTTTATTTTGCTTTAAAAAACTGTTAATTGTTTTTCCATTAAAAAATACTGCTCCTACCACATATAAACAGAGTTCTAGAGAATTTCTGCTGATCGCTAGGTGTTATCCGCCCTCTGTCCTTTACAACTAACAGCAGCCAATAAAAATACAGTCTGTTTTCTTTTTGGAATAGGATTTGGTCATATAGGATTGGATTTCTTGAAATAGATGGGTCATGACCAATGTCAATTCTGTTCATGCCAGAAAAAGCTGGAATACAGCTCATCTTTTCTGTTATATTTTTGCAGTAGAGACTAAAGCTGAACTTGAGAGTGACTCAGCAAAAAGCTGTATGTTTATCTACACAGTCTACAGAAGAGACAGGCATCTCCAGGAAAGTTTCACAATCTTTCACCTTATCATAATAATTTCTTAATCCCTCACATCTTTTAATGCCTGTGAATTTGCATCCCCAGTACAACTTTGGTGTCCCCATTGTGGTCCCCATTGTGCCCACCTAAGCAGTGGTTTTCAGGTGAGAGATGTGTGGCTGCTAGAGGACGGTGCAGTAAGTTTAGTGGAGTCTTCAGAAAATGCTACTGTTTATTTTTCAAATAAATAAACAACTGGTTTGTTTTGTTTAGTTGATGCAAAAATTGGTCATATTTTGAGTCAAATTTCCTCTGTTTTAAGAAGACATTGTAGCCAGGCCTTTAGGGCTATTCACAGAAATAGGATGTTCAACAAATCAGCTTTCACAGCACCAAAATACTGAACACCAGTGACAATAGCCAGAGACAGATGGATTAAAATACATGCATCTTTATTTACAAATCTAAATAAAATATGTATCTGCAGACTTCTATATAGTATCTATCCAAACTTCTATATAGTAAGCAATCTTCTCTGAAAACAAGAAATATTTCACTAGCATTGGGGTATGGAATAGTGTAAACAGTTACTTGCCAGTTATAAATTTACATTTATTTCCTTAATTTTATTACTATGTTGTGATAATTTTTCTATGGCATCCTTCCTCTGTCTCCCCTTTCCTATTTTGACCTTTTCCTCGTATCATTATAATATGTCATTGTAATCTACAAGAACAAATTCTGTGAAAATTAGTTCTTTGGTTCATGTACACGCTTTTCTACCCTCACGTTCTGCAGCATCCAGCATATTTACAAAATCCATATCGATATATAGCGGATTCCAGTCCCACGCTGTTCTTGCCTGTGCAGCTATCCAGTAGAAACGCCTTCCACAGCTGTCAGGATGGAAGTTTGTAGGAAACCAGCCATTGCATCCCACTTGGAGCACTGTTTGTGCACTGCTCCCCCTGAGCCTGGCGGGCCAGCGTGAACAGTGGGGGCTGTTGATCGATGGATAATATTCAGTTCCAAGCTTCCATAGCACCTTATTCTGAGGCTGGCTCGTTCACCAGCTCATGTTCTATGCCATGAGAAGTCTGGAACAAAACCCCTGGTATTCTGGCATTCAGAAGATTTAATGAGATTGTGTGTGTTGAATTATTTTACTCTGTTGTGTAAAGAGCAATGGGTCTGGAGTTAAAATTATGTGGCACCACGTCTTTAAAAAAAAGATACACATGTCCAATGGTATATTGTCAAGATTTAAGTGTGAGCTAGCAAAATCATCCTTCAGTGCCAGGTATACTTTTGGGAGGGTAGTTTCCACATAGTGGTTTATTCACTATTTTGGGGGGGGGGTGCGGTGTGTATGTGTGATTTTTTTTTTTTACCTATTGGTCTTAACTTTAATAATTGTTTGTTGTATTACTAGTATTCTTGGGGTAGTTGGAATGTATTTCATGAGTATAAAAATATGTACAGAGCAGGTTTTTCTCTCAGTTTCTGGAGGCCTGCATTTAAAACCAAACTAACCAACCAAAGCAAGCAAAAAGCCTCACCCTCTGATATTTCTTCAACTCCGTGTCACAGGCTCTGTAAAAGAAAGCACTGCTTAATGCAAGTTTCAGGAACACTATGGATGGAAACTAATGGATTTCCTACATTACTGTAAAGCCTACAGGGTATAGTCCCTTGTGTGGCCACCTAAGGAGACTTGTCCTTGTATGTGTAGGACTGTCAAGTGAAATTTTTTTGTAGATATATATTGTACTGAAAAGCTAAATTTTTTTGCAGTCCTGTAAGTGGTCATCTGCCTCAATATAAGATGACCTCCTGAGTTTCTTTCACTCCATCTTCCTTTAGAAAGGCTTCCACAATCAGGTTCATAGGTTTGAAAACACAATTCACAAAAATATCAGAAAAAGGTGGTCCATCAGATAAGGGCTCAAACATGGAGAATTAGATTGAAGAAGTATTAAACTGATGGAGTATGTATCTTTTTATATAAATGCCATATTATGCTGGTTCATCAAATGTGTATTTGAGAAGGATACAAATTTTAAATTTAAGTATATCTATTAGATAGAGCTACCAAACTTTATCAGTGGAATAGATACCTTGGTACTTGGAGTAACCCAAAATATAATTTTTACAATTGTCAGCTATATATTAATTAAAAATCACAGTGTAACTATTGTATTTCTAGAATGTAATTATATATTTGCATATAGTAAAATTTTGTGAAAAATACTTTGAGGTCCATTTTTGGAATCTAATTGATGTAATTTTGATATTAATATTCATTGTATTAGTAGGAAATAATCTCTACATTTCCTTAGCACATTTAGTAAGAGTGAAGATTCTTTTTGCAGATTCTAAAACAGTCACGTGGTCTTAGTAAAACTGTTTTATTAGCACTTCTGTAAGGTCGAATTCATTTCATTAAGAGAATAGGACTTTTTCAACGCTGTATTTTCTGTATAACCATGAGCCTCGGGGAGAATGGGTGAGCATTTTCCCTCACAGAGACTTTGATCCTTGTCGCTCTGCAAGCTAAACCGGATCTCAGTGCAACTTTGGTGGGTATCCACAAGTACACACAATTCTGTTAATTTTAAAATTCTTCTGCTTTAAATCTGCGTCCTCTCGCATTTCATCTGTGTAAATAAAGCTCCTCGTGCAAGCCGGCCAGGAAAACATATGATACCATTTGCGATTGCAGAATGCGGCATGCTGTTCTTCTGTAATTATAATGGCCTGAGCAGTGAGGGGTTGGTTAGCCTTCCCTAACAATCATTAATCTAGCGAGTCTTAGGTACAGTGGCCCATCTTGGAGAACAGCAGTCCTTGGCATGAGGCACCTTGGGCTGCGAGTTTGTTGTGAGCGAGGGATAGCCTTGTTTGTTACGTGCTGCTGCTCGCCGCTCCCTCAGGAGTCTGGGAGGAGGCTTTTGCCGTGTCTTGATTGCTGCTTGCCCTCTCCCTCGCTCTCTCGCTTGTCCCTTTATTTCTCCTTGTTGTGAAAGTTTCTTTCTGTGTGACTGGGAGTCTGTTTAGCAGACCATATTGCAAGTGAAGGTGCATCGTTTGTTGCCTGATTTTGGCAACGCCGGGCAGTCAGCTGGGATGTAATTAAGACTCTGAGAACAGGCTGTCTTCTCCACAGGAAGGGCATGTTAGATGTTGCTGGGATTTGGGGCTGTCAGTTTGGCCAAGGCTGGAAACTGAGAGCTAGGGACAGTGATCTTTTCTTTCATTTATAATCCCTTTATGTACAGTGTATGCACTTGGCAAAGTTTACATATAACCTAGTGGCTGGAGCTTGCAAGCCAGTGCGGCTGAATTAGCATATGTTACATGTATATTTTAGTAATATTTTAAAGCAAGTGCAAATTTCCAAAGTGAATTATGCATGTATGACAGAAATAGGGTTGTGTTGCATTGGGTGTCAAATCCCACAACTTTTTGTCAAGACCATGGATTTTACATTAAAAAGGCAGAGAGACTAAACGAGGTAAAACAGTTTTAATTTTTAACAGTTTGGTCCAGCCCAAGGAACTGCTCTCTGACAGTTATAACTGACATTTGAATAATTGGATTAATTCAGAGAGGGGCAAAATCCTGTATTGATGGCTGTGCTTGTTCTAGATACTTTTTAACTTAGGAAAGGAGCTGAATGGTTCAATTATTTAAAGGATGCTTCTTGCAATATAAAATACTGCTGTTTTGACACTTTGGTCTAAAATCAAGGAGGAAAAATATTTGCATTATTTCATTCTTTACATGTAAAAGCTTAAGGAAAAAAAAAAAGAAACTTATTGCCTTGTGGTTTTTAAGCCAATGTAAAGAAAAATAGGAGAGGCAGAAATTATCCTTTGTGGCCCAAAGCACCAGAAATGGAGATGAGCCTGATTTAGTCAAGTAGATTCCAATCTTTTTTAGGGAAGCGTAAACCCTCAGTAATAATCACATTATGCTGCAATTGCAGGATATTCAATCAACGCTGTTGCAAAAAGGGTAGCTTCCAGTTTCCTTAAGCTAATATAAAATTCTTTTTTTATTCAGACTCCTTTGGGTTTTTTGTTTTGGTTTTGATTTTTTGTTGGTTTGTTTGTTTGTTTAATGAGAAATTTAAAATTTATGAAAGTAAATGGTTTTACTGTGCTGAAAACCAAGGGTGGGAAGGCCAGCTATTGTCAGGGGCAGTTCGGAACACCGGTTTGGTTCTGGCTGTTTACCCAGCAGGACATAAAGAGTATTAACACTCAAGGAGAAAATGCGGATTCACAGCTTACGATATTAACACCCTGTAAATGAAGTATGAAACATGCCTAGGAAATGTCACATGCATATATGGATGCATGTATGATTTTAGACAAGCAGAAGTGCTTTTTTAAAGGATCATGCAGTCTGCTTTGGTTTTGCTAATTTATGTTGCAAAACAAGCACCACCTAAGCATTCCTAGCTTCCAGTCTGCATTTACATGTCGTACTATCTTAAATTCTGCTAACATAATTCTGTTTTCCAAAAGGTTTGTTTCAAAATATTTATGTATAAATAACCAAGTGAAATTTGAAGGTGTGTGAGTGAATTCTAAATTTTTATTGTTAGATGGCAAGGAAGAATTATTTAAAGTGAATATTATTTAAAGTGAATTTTGTAAATTGGCATCCTTAGGAGTTTCTGTATAGTCATCAAATGTTTTATCATTTGCTTCGCAAACAAGAGAGTTCAGCTTTCCTGTATCCAGACTATCATTCCTTTGGGAATACTCAAAGCCTTTTAAAATTATGGGGGTTTTGGTGTTGGTTTTGTTTTGGGTTGTTGGTTGTTTTGTTTTTTTTTTTTTTCTGGGGCAGTCTAAGGAAGTCCCAGGAGTGAAGTTGCCATCTGTCCTCTATATTAAAAGAATCTTCTATATTATTTACCTGATGTTCTTGTCCCAGAGATAAATGTTGATAATTAAAAGAACAGCATTTGTCCTTTATTTTGAATTAAAAATTCTTACTTACAAACAGTTACAAAACTTACAAACAATTTTTAGATTCTTTAAGCTCCTATTTTCTAGTCTGTGTCCTTTTTTCTCATTACAGAGTTTTGATAAGTATTGGCAAGTAAATAGAATAGTTTATTAATGTAAGCATGTGCATGTATGATTTAAGGAAGGCTTCAGCAATGCTGAATACAGTTGAGTTGTAGATAAATTATTGTTACAGATAACTCTGTCTTGTGGTAGAGAGGAGGGAAAGCAATAGGTTGAGAATGAGAGATTTACACAAGCCAGACACTTATTTTGGGATTGTTTCCTCCATATAAATTGCAAGTTAGAGACTCCACCTTCCCCTTCAGGAAAGGAACGTTCTTCGTTGTGTGAACTTCCTTCCCCAGCACACATTTGCCCAAGCACAATTCTGCATCTTTGCACTTGAGCTGTAGCTCATTAGTGTCCATAGTTGCTCCCAGTGGTCTCTCCTTTCAGAGCATCGTGGTGCTTGCATGGCCTGAATACCAAGTACTTCTGTTCTGAATATCACACTCATGCAAGTCAAGATTAATAACTTTTAAGTAGCATGCTTGTTTGTTGTTTTAATATTCTCTCCATTTGTGGCTTTAAGACAATAATGTAAAGAATATGTCTATCAGTAAGAAGAGTGGGGGAAGAAGAATGCTGTGAAGTTTCTATAATAATCTGTTGTGCTGCTCTCTTTCCCCCGTGGTGAGCAACACCATGGCAGGTCAGACCAAGAACCTTTCTAGCTCAGTGCCACACAGTGAGGGACAATAGCACGCAGCAAAAGAAAAGGGAAAAAAATGGGGAAATAAGTGATTTTTCTCTCTGGATATTGATCTAGCCTCGATTATTTGTGGCTAACAGAATTTCTGATGCAAAGGTGATCTCTTTAATGGTCCTGCATAGATGCTTATTCTCAGTGAATTTATGAAGTAGTTTTTAATTTATGTGGACTTTTAACAGCCTTGCTATTCTTTTCTGAGCTGTGGCTCTACATACTAGAGATTATAACCACAGACCACCCCATTCCCTCCCCCCAAAACAAACCACCAAAACCAAAAATCCCCCCAAACCAAAAATACCCCAAAACCAGAAGTTCTATCTCCTTTTGCTAGCTTGTTGCTTTTATAAGAGTAAAAACTTAATTCCCTAGGTAAAGTTTGGGGGTTGGGTTGGACTGTGGTTTTATGTTCTCTCATGAAATGAAATAATTTTTCATACAGACTCCTCTACGTGTCAGTCTTTTTTATCTTTCTTAATTGTTTTGTATCTTCTTTGAGACAGAGACGAAAACTATTTAGTTCTTCATGCTTTGCCACCTAATCATATACAAACTTT
This sequence comes from Cnemophilus loriae, assembly GCA_013397755.1. Lineage (NCBI taxonomy): Eukaryota > Metazoa > Chordata > Aves > Passeriformes > Corvidae > Cnemophilus > Cnemophilus loriae. The sequence goes on from VZTF01000387.1 coordinate 309,257, forward strand.
ACCAAATTCATATAAATTAGTTCCTTTTTCTTCCTAGTTTGGATGTGGTTTTACTTCTAATTTGTCTAGAAGAACCTGTGTATTTTTTCTGAAGTGGAATGTCAGACACAGGATTAATAATTGTTTTCACATCACAGTGCATGTCTAGTATCTACTATTCAGATCTAAAATTGTGTCGTTAAGCATACAGGGTGGAACTGAAGTCAGATCAGAATTTATTTACCTGCCTTAGGTAAAAGAATGAAGACATTTATGATCTGTTTGCTAGGCAGAATACTGGTGTTGATATATCAGTGTACATGTAAAGGAACTTCACAAGTATCTGTTCTAAACTGAGGTTGTATTCTGTCTGGCATACCTTGGATATAGAAAAAATGCAGAGTTACATTCAGGAGCTGTGCTAGCAAGACTCTTCCTTATGAACAGGCCACTGAATAATTACATAGAACTTAATATTTATTCAGAAGGCTTGTTTGCATACAGTGACTATCATTTCATTTTAGTGACAGACCATCAGCAATCAGAATTTTTATAGTGACTCCCAAAAACTTCTCCTGTGCGGAAGTTCTGTATATTTCTGTCACAAACCAGTTTTTTATTAATATAGCAACTGTTGTTAAGTTTCAGTTACTAAAGATTTTCTTTCAGTCATTTTTAAAATGATGTATTAAAAAATGTTAGTGATCTGTAAGGCATGGAAATGTATTAACATTCATTGTTGCTTTCTTATTTGCTCTGATTACCATATGCAGTCAGTTACTAAATTTTTAGGTAACCTCTTTGTTTTTTATGAAGATAAAATATTTTGCATGGTCCTTAATGGCATAATATTAGGCAAATGTATGTTGTGTACAGATCCAGCTATTACTCGTTTTGTTCCCATAGAGGATTCCTGCTGAGCAATTTTGGGTGCAGTGAGTTTCCTGCTGATGATATACATACAGGAGATGTGTATTTTAGGTAGTGATAAGTGGCTTCTTTCAGTCTTTGTTCTTCAGCTCCCTAGGAGTTACTTGTTCAATTTCTGATATCAAGTTTTGGTTTAGTGTATGGGAGGTGGCAGTGCCTAATTGATGGATGACCTTCCAGAGCATATATGGGATTGTTGGTCTCTTCTTAAATTCATCCCTTGCATATTTTCTTTTATACAGTATGCATCTATCTGATCCTATAATCTGTATGATTATTGAAAACTTAATTAAAAAAAAAAATCCTGTTCCCCAACAGCTTCTAATGCACAGGTTTTGTTACCTTAACATTTTTCTTTCATTAATATTGATTAAACTGTAAAGGGTTTCATTGCTGTTAATAGGGGGCACACTTCAAATTTTAGATCATTAACATTTAAATAGATTTTAATTGTTACATTTAACAAATTTATGCAGGTAAAGATTCAATTTCTTCAATTAATTTACATTTACACATTCAGAGATCTTTCACTAGGGCTATTCTCATAAAACTTTAAGAGTCCCAGAAGGATCTCTATACTTATATGCTTTTCATTTTATCACTGCTACTCTTTCCGTGTTATGTCTGAAATTGCTAGGCTTATTTCCATGTGCTACTTAATAAAATAACATTTCTTTTAGCCTTTTAGGTGGAGCTTTGTTTCAACAGATTTATATATAAAGAATCAAGTGAAATTTATGTATATGAGCGAATTCTAAATTTTACAAGTTTTGGACTTGATCATCTTCTCCAATATGCCGTATATGGGGAAAAAGAAGTACCTGCTTGTTTGATGTAACATGCAAATCAGTCAAAGAAGCAATTCCTGGGACTCCTTTTCCATCCCAACAGGTTTCAGAAATCCAAATGAAAATAGGTAAACTTAGTTTGGTACTTTATCTCATAAAATAGAGGAAAATTCAGAAAGATGGTATTATTTATTCCTTGACCTGGGTCTGGCATTTCTCTGGAAGCAAATTATCCTGGGGGTAGCCACTTTTTGCACAGGATATGAGTATGTAGGGTAAGTTTCTATCAGTTTGGTAAAAAGCTACATGTTTTACTTTATCAAACTAATTGACTTGCATGATATCGAAATAAAACATAGTATAGAGCAAGGACAGGAAAGACAGAGGTGGTGAACATCTTTGTCTTATAAACAAACGTGCAAATACTTCTTGAAATATTAAATTTCACCAAGAAGGGAGACAGATTTCTTCATTTTCTTAGAAACAGCCAGATCTGCTCATAATTGCATAAGTATGCTTCCAAATAAATTACTAGTGAAGATTACATGTAACACGTTTTATATTTCTAAATGTTATTGTGTGTCTTGAAGTAATTTTCTGAATTACTTAACCCAACACGGGAAAACGGGGACTCGAAGGATTGTAGAAGATGGATCAGTCATTTGAAGTTTTTAAGTTGATAAGAAATTTACAGGAGTTGTCAGGGGCGTGATGTGAGTTTGACAGTGGGGTCAAATCAATATATAGCGAAGTGTTTATTATGTTGGAAATCAAAAGTTTAATACATTCCATTTGAAGGAACTGGTCACTCGAAGAGATGAGTGGACCAAGAATGGGATGTGGGAGGACAAGGAGCTGCTAGAAAACAACATCAAACTGTGGAAGAGATTTCCAAATGAGTATCAAATTATTCTTAAATGCTCAGACACAAACAGATTTTAAGGACTGTGGGCCCGGCAAGATTAAGGGCCGTAAAGGAAAATCAAGGTGCATGGAAATAGTAAAGGCTCTAAAAATTTTCAAGGCAATTATTGCACCATTTAGTGGAAGTGATTTCTGTGGACAAAAGGTGGTCCAAGCTGAGATGATCAGAAAGAAAGTTGATAGAAACTTGACACAAAGGTAGTAAATGGATACTCAGTGCGTATAAGAGGAATGAAAATGAAAGTCAGCCTTGAAGAGGAAATTGAGACCTAAAATACCTTTGCTTCTCATGACAAAAAAACTTAATGTTTCGGGAAGATTTTGCTGATAAGGAGTGAAAAGATGAGTGAAAGAAGACCAAAAGGACACACTGTTGGAGTATACTGACCATTAATGAACAGAAGCATATGCATATCTTGAGTGTACCTTGTCTTGTGTTATGAAAGGCAACGTGTGTCAGGGGGTGGAGTGTTTTTCCTGGTCATTATTTATCCTGTCAGACAGTATTGATTTTAACTGTGTAGGAGGTACTAGAGAAAAAACCCAGCAGCTCCACCATGCTGGCACTTACTGATTCAAGGTTACCAGAGTTCTACGGAGAGCTGGTTGGCTTCAGTTCTGGCAGCATTCACAAATGTAATTATTGTTTGTGAGGGGCAGAAACTCAGTTGAGAGTGTGAAACTCACTTGGAAACTGAAAAAGAATTTAAAATAATTCTTCACTGAGTCAGTTTCTTTACTTTCTGATAATCAGCGTTCTACATGGCCCACTCCAAAAAAAGAAGTTGCAGAACTATATATTTGTAGAGGAAATAGAGCTAAATTGGAAAGTGATGTAAATTATCTCACAGCATAAATACAATTCAAAACAAAGGATACTTCCCTCCCACAGAGAAGAATATAAAAATATTTTTCTTCAGCTTTTTTCTGAGGAATTTGCTTTTTCATATTTATGATTCTACATCTGTCCATTATCAAATGCAGACATTTTATGCATTTAAGACAGGGGAAGACAATCTGATTTCCAAGAAGGAAAGTCTTTCATTTAAAGCATCATGTTAGTCTTGGGCTTCTGCTAATGTGAAAATAAGAATGTTTGTTGCTGAGGGACTGAGATCTTCACATAAAATATCTATGAAGGAAATAAATATTTAAAAATGCAAGCACTAAAGTGGTATTGGCACTTCAAAATAGGGTCAGAGGCTGATTCCTCCTTTAGAAGTGTCAGTGTTCTAATGCATGTGACTACATACGCTGAACCTTTCATGATAAAGTAACTACTGTTGATTTTTCTCCAATGGAAAAAACACACAGGTTTTTTTTCTTTCAGATCACAAGTTTTCTATAAATAGTAATACAGGGCTTCATATTATGTGAAAATGGAAGTTTTTATAAAGCTGATTTATTCTGTCGAGACCGCACAGAAAAGAACACCAGAATAAAATCTTCCTGGCAAGTTGATTCATGTTTCTTTTAATGAAGATAATTTCTTTAAAATGAGCAAAGAATAAGCTGTGCTTTTGCAAGATAAATGTGTCTCTTTCCGGTTGATCTAGATCTAATACTGAAACATGTAAAAATGTACTTCAGCCTGTATGTGCTCAGCCTCAGTGCACAAAAGGAGAGGTATTCAGCATTAGGTACTTGGAAGCCAGGAATTTCTGCAGCCTGCTGTCATCAGCTCTGACTCTTCTTTGTTCTAGGTAGCATAAAGGATGCAGGAGGAGACCAAACCTTTGCTTCAAAAAACTGCTTGCACCTAATGTTAGTGATGTTATTTGATCTATCTTTTTAGGACAGATTGATAATAAATAATAGGACTTTCCAGTAGTCCTGGAGTACTCAGATCTGCTTCCTGGCTTTGCGTATTCCCCCAAAATTGGTTTGTGCCTTAAAGCACATGTTTTGGTTTCAACTTTTGGTTTCAAGGTCACATTTTTGTACAGAATCAAAGTGTTTATTATTCATAAAGTAATTATCTGTAAATATTAAACTTCTGGTAGTCATGTCTGGGTGCATAAAAGCAAGAGAAGAGTAGGCTATTAATAATACTGAATGAAAGAATACAGATTTTGAGGACCCTAAATGGGAATTTCACTTGGGTCCTGAACTCGACACATACTGAGTACCTGTAATTAAATGCTGAGCAATCTGAACTTCTGTTGACCTTGGAACTGAAGTTGTTTCAAATGTGTCTCTTATCATTTTAACAACCCCCAAGTTTCTCTTGCAAATTACATATGGTTTTGGGTAAGTGGGAAGGTTAAATACCTTGTGCTTTTACTTACCTTGTCCTGCACACAAACTGCTGGCAGATGAAACACATGTTCAGTGGTGTTACTCCTTAGAGTTTGCTATAGCTCAAGACTGAAATAACAACGAGGACAAGAACGTGGTTCCACAGGGAGGGGCCACCTCAAGTCAGTCTGGTTAGATTGCTGCTGCTTGCAGTGTCAGCAAAGCTCATAGGCAAAAGCAGTTCCTAGGTGACATTTGGGTGTTTAGATTAGATGTTAGGAAGAGATCCTTCCCTGTGAGGGGGATGAGCCACTGGAACAGATTTCCAGAGAAGCTGTGGCTGCCCCATCCCTGGAGGTGCTCAAGGCCAGGTTGAATGGGGCTTTGAGCAACCTGGTCTGGTGGAAGGTTGCAGCAGGTTGGAACAAGATGATCCTTAAGGTCACTTCCAACCCAAAGCATTTTGTGATTCTATGATTTTATTACTATTCTCAACTGTTTCTTTAATATAAAAATAATTTGTTAGGAAAAAAGAAAAGGCCTGCTTTTTGCATGTTCCTGCAAAGTTCTTCTTATCAGCTTGTTGAACCTTCATTAGTCATATGCAGCCTAGCAAGTACATAGAAATGTAATAGGATACAAAGAACAGGCTCTAGCAAAGTGTAGATGTATGCACAAAACCTATATAAGAGCTGCTTCATAGATATAGATCAATTTATATAGATACAAATTTCATAATCTTATTATGCACCTACACAAGCCTGTACAAGTGCCTTGGATAGAAAAGCATGCAGGTGGCAAACTCAATAAAAGTGTGAACAAATAAGGTAATTAAAAGATAGGTTTTATTGCAGATAAAAAATGTATGATTGCTTTTCCCCTCAAGTGCTACTCCAATAGAAGTCACAGCTCTTTGCATGCAATGCAAATATTTTAATACAAAACATTACACTGTCTTAAATTCCTGAGAGTGACAGTAGGAGTACAGAATTCTGTATTCGTATTTCTTTTTCCAGACTATCACACATATGCTTAGATGTGCCCTACTAATGCAAGTCACCCTTTTGTGTCCAGGCTTTGAATTTTTAGCCCTTTCTGGTAAATAAGTTTGAATGGAAATCAGATTTATTTTCTCTTCATTAAATAATCAAGGAGAGTTGATTCTAGTCTTTCCACTGTACTCACCAGATTATTATTATTAGTCCCTCAGATTTAGCTTTAGTAAATTTATGTTTTCATACATAGAAATAGAAGTCTATATGGAATCTATTCTGAAGACTACAATTCTCTGCTAAAAATAAAGAAAAGCACACTCATGTTGAATGTTAGGATGTGATTTCTGAGTCCAGCCAGTCCAGCCAGGTCTGCCTAAAACTATAATCAAGTCGAATGTATTGCATTGGTATTCTAATTTCCAATTTGGGATTTTGCTATGTTGGGATTTTTTGCATACTCTAGTAGAGTATGTCTAATCTTTATGAGACCCAAAGTCTCTGTATAAACTCCCTGAATTTTCCTCCATGTGTCTCTGCTAAACTGAGATGTGTCTTCTGGCTGAGCTGTAGAGACATTAAATTACTGAGTAAATCAATACAGTGCTGTTATGTCACTGTATCTTTTTCAAAGACCAGCTCAAATTTTGTGTGCTGTAGCTTTGATCCCTTTCATTTAATTCTAAGAACACTTGTTATTATAGTAACTGTTGTTTGTATGTTATTTTAGCTTTTTACTTAAGTAGCTATTTAGTAATTTAAATGAAAATGTAATTGGGTTACATCTGTTTTACATGCATGTAATGCCACGCAGATGTAAACTTATATTAAAACCATATTTTCTTTTTGGCAAAAAGACATAAAAATAGAATTGTAACAATCATGCAATACATCTTTTTTTTTTAAAAAAAAAGTAGTGTACACAAGATGTATTCCAGTGTTTATGTTGTGATGGTAACAGTCCTTTCTATTTTTATGAGAGCTAACTGGTATGGCTGTACAAGGACAAGTACACTGTTTTGCTGGTGTAAATCCAAAGGAACTCCATTGAAGTTAGTGAAAATTCCTTACCAAACTTATCAGTTTCAATAACTGACTCTTTCCAGAGCAGAGTCCCAGTCCAAGGATCTCCACTGAAATAAGGAATTTTTGTGAGGCTACACAGTTATGAATGACAGTGATATTTGGCTTCAAATAGCTTTATTTTAAAGAAATATGAACTTCTTGCTGGCTGATCTTGCACAGTGCTGAGTGCCCTCAGCTATTGTTGATTTTGATAGGGTTGTTTTCTATGCTCTGGAAAGAGAGATAAGAGATATGAATTCAATTCCAGCTTTCTCTCTGCTTTTGTATAGGTACTTAGGGAAGGTACTTAATGTCTCTGTACTGCTGTAATCACAATACAGAATTCCTCCTGCCCTATTTGTCCTGTCCTTTTTTTTTTTTTTTT